>JAUZND010000330.1:0-14226 GCA_034780555.1 Coelogynopora nodosa | reverse complement strand
GCTGCACTCATTTCCAAAGAAGTAAAGGAATACCTGAGCAGTCAAGGAATATCTTCAAGTAAAACAACGCCTTATAAAGGTGGAGGGCTACAACAGGATAATCTGGAAGGCTGTCAAATTGGCCCTGAAAAGTAACGATCGCGATCTACCGGATAGTTCAGAACGGTTCAAAAACACCAAAATCACGGTGACCCTACATCAATATGAATTGCGCCTATGGCGCAATTCCATGAGACCACTTTTACTATAGTAACAAATGTTGGGAACAAAAGTGGAACAAAAAGCGGTACAAAAATCGGAACATTTCTATTGTACAAACGCCTAAGATCACAAAAAACGGGGGATCAAGTTTTGACTATAAAAAAACGGAACTATTGTGATGTTTTAATTTTTTTTATAATGTGCATTAAAAAATTATATAGATTTTAATTTTTTTATTTTAAAAGTTTTATGTTCCTGAATACGTAATATGTGATTTTAGGCGTTTTTAGAGATGTTCCGATTTTTTATAAAAATGTTTACTAATTTTTTCAAATTTTGTATTATATTTTAATTTATATATACATATATTTAATAAATGGATGAATGGATGAATTACCCTCCTACATAGACAGACACTTGCAGATGTATTCTTCAATCGCATACACATGTTAGGAATAATACTTTAAAGCTCACACATCAAGTTGTGTACTAACGTACCAACAACTACGAAAGTCCACAACCTATATAACGCATTAGCACCTCATACTGTATTGAGTGCTGTTGGGGGTGTTGGTCTACTAACGTCCAGCGCTGATGATAAGACTTGAGTGGAGTAGAGACCTGCTCACTACAAGCATGAATTGTAAACCTGTTACAATATTATAACTTCCATAGATTTGTATGGTTAAAACGAAGAATAACAATGTCAACTGTAGAAGCAGCACATAACCGCCAAGTCTGAATTTATTCAATCTACTCGACGCTATTTATTTTAAATTTTAATTATCATCCATTTAAAAAATATATATTTGTAAATAATCATGTTATAAAATATAATATTATTCTTTTAAATCAAACCAATTTATTGAAAATTTATTTAAATTAATTGTAATCGAATTTTGTTTCATTTGTTCAGCATTTTGATAAATTTTCACCAACATCAATATTCTAATCCAAAAATCACCCAACAAAATATAAAACAACTATAAATAATTTAAATTTTAAATAATATATCGAAAATAGGAATTGGAACCAAGCAATCGACAAAATATAAACAAAAAACTAACAGTAATTATTAATCTACCGAGATATAATAAGGTATATTAACGGCACTTGTTTTATGGTTTATGTAGGTTGATTTTAATAGATTATAATATATATAATGGCGAAATATTTTTACGCAGACCGATAACATCTTTAGGCGGACGTACATTTTGGTCACAGAGTGGAGCCAAAAGATAAACAAATGTTTAGTTGATCAATTTTCACCATTATCAATATTCTAATAAAAAATTCAACCTATAATTTTTTTTCAAATTACCAATTACTAATACACTTTTATATTAGGTGGAAGTAGGAATTAGGTTTAGTTATTGTCCAAATTAACAAAGTGGACAATTGGCACATGTTCATTGACCACTAGGTTATTTGACCAATTTCTGACATTTATATTAGGGCCACCCACTTATGAAGTTTATCAATCCAATTTATATAAAATTAAAATTAAATTAAAACAGATTAAACATTTAATTAATTATAATATTGTAAATTTATTTAAACAATTGATTTAAAACATTACATAAGTTAGAATTAAATGAAATAAGTTCAGTAAATAAAAAAATGAAATTAAATGTTTATGCAAACTTGTATTTAGAGAAATAATGTTAAAAACATTAAGAACATTAAAATTGACAAACATCACTTACATTAAATCTGATTTTTTGTTGTTGTAAAACAACAGAAAAATCTGATTGAAATCAAAATGAATGATCTTAAGCAAAGATTATAGAATAACATATAAACATTATAGAAAATATTAATGCAAAAAACATAAATTAATTTTTTAAATATGTATGTACATTAATTCGGATAGGATACACAAATAGAATAAAAATGATAATTAATTTAAATTAAAAAATTAAAAAGAAAATTACTAAAGAAAAATATGATAAGATTTAATTGAAAAATGTAATTAATGAAAAATATAAGTATGTCTTGGGACGATATATGTAGATTTTGTGTTAACAAATTAGGCTTCTTTGGACAAATTGCGCCATTTGTTCTATAAGTCAACGTTATTACGGGAAGAATTCGCGAACTAAGCTGACTTAATCAGAGACCAATTTTTGCCAAATCTTTGGACTCCCTTCCTCAACAAATTGACTTCTTCCAAAGTCCAAACCTTCCTTTTTCAATTTTTTTACCAAGTTTCTGGTAAATAAATTGAAAAGGTTGGTTTGAAACAGTGGAGGATTCCGATTCATTGTGAAAGGAGATGTTTAGTGCCGAAGTCGGCTTTTCCCACGTGTCTAGAATTTCGAGATCTTCATACGTTTCATTGTCAGATTTGGCTGAATGCGCTGAATCAGAAACAATCGACAATGGGAGTATATTCCCGACTGAACAGTCGCAGTCAACGAGTGACATGGAAGGACCATTAGCGCATTCAGTTTTGTTTGTTTCATCATTGGACTGACTATATCCTCACTAGATGTGTCACTGCAATTAATCAATCGAGTGCCTGATATACCGGAAAGATCTGGCCTATTCAGCATAACATCGACATCTCGAAGCTGGCAAAGGGATACGTCAGACTCCCGCCATACATGACTCTCGGTTGACAAATTACTTGATACACGCGACAGTGAGAGATTGTTAGTTTCAGTGAGTGAAGCATCCAATGCGGAATGTTCCTGTTTCCTCTTTTTCCCTCTCACCCGAGATTCTTAGGAACGTGTCTGTGAGTTTCCTCGTCCGACCGTTTTTTGTAATAAAAATGTTGGCAGTTTCAACACTGTGGTACAAAAAAGCACTCATTTGAACCGGGTTCTTCGTGCCAAACGATTTTTCAAAAAATGCCCGAATATTGGAAAGACGTGTCAATCTATAATACCCTGCCAGGTGAGTAATGCCCTGGAGGATAAGACGTGACTGTTGCTAAGCATCTTGTGCGGAGTGCATACCGCCCAGGAAGGTAAAAATTTCGCGTTTCGCATCCCAAGAGCAGTTTCGAACAGAACTTACTTTAAGATTATTAAAGGGGCGAGTTCTAACGGGATTGGAAACATGAAAAATGGCAGATAAGAGTTTACGGGATAACAAAAAATGTTTTGCCCTGATGGCTGCTAAAAGTAAATAAAAATTAATAAAGGGAATTTACAGTGTTAACACAAAGTTTAATGTTTTTCATAAGGAACAAATTTTCATCATGCACAAAAGGGCCATTACGCATTTGTCTTTTGCGATAGTTTTTCGCAAGAGAAATTAAAGAATTTTTTTTAATTGAAAGATCTAGATTTAATTGTTTCTCACAAAAAGGGATCATATGATGGACGTAATTTTGTACAAATACTTTGATTTTGTATTATCGCTTAATTTTCTGTTTTTATTAAATGTCTCTACAAAGGAAGAATCATAAATGAGACTAAGATCGCCGCCGTTTGCGGATGTGATAAGAGAAACAAATAAATTGTTAACATGTGTTTTACGTTCGTCGGTCATTCCAACACACAGTTCGGAATTAAGATAGTCGATGAATTGTTCTTTCAAAGAGGGATTCAATAGACGTTTCGAGCTATAATTTAAAAATAAATAAAATGAATAAAGTAAAAATTAATTATATTAAAGGTTGAAGCCAAAATGGTATTAAATAATTAAAGATAATTTTAAAAATAATTGTAGCAGTTAATTTTGATTACTGTTACTGTTACTATTACTGAATCTGACCCTAAGATGTAAGAGTGGTGTTACTAATCCTAAACTGGCCCTAAGATGTAAAAGTGGTGTTCCTAATTCTGAACTGACCCTTAGATTTAAGAGTGGTGTTCCTAATCCTAAATTGACGCTAAGATATAAGACCATAGGGCTTATAAAAACTAATTCACACATACACTTACCCTAAGGATAGTCTCTGCCTAATTCTGAACTGATACTAAGATGTAAGAGTGGTGTTCCTAATCCTAAACTGAACCTAAGATGTTGAAGAATACTTAATCCTAAACTGACTCTAAAATGTTGAGGAATCCTCTATAACTGAAAGTTACCCTAAGATGTTGAGTTAATTTTTTACTTAGTTTTAATTAGTTATTGCTCAATATCTTAGGGTCAGTTTAGGATTAGATTTATCTTACTATATATTAAAACATTTGGTTAGGATAAGTGCTTGTTTGAAATAAATTGTATAATCCCATTATAATATCATTAATGACTCAGTATATTAGGGTCAGTTTAGGTTTAGGCATAATTCAACATTTTAGGGTGGTCAGTTTAGGCTTATGTTAGTGTTTCTAATGTCAAATACGGGTGTTCAGAAGGCGGTGCCCCCTGATTAAAAACAAGTGTAAAAATAGCAAACGACATTTCTGAATGTTTTTTTTATAATTATTTTTTAACAATATATTAAAAAGAATAAATATTAAGTTAAATGTTAAATTTATATAAATAAATAAATATAATAAAGGATCACTAGGCTACTAAAGGTGCTGATGATAAGAATTATTCACCAATGAAATAGGCCCTATATATAAATAAAAATATTATTTTAAATATTGATATACTGCTGATATAATGTGTTATCTATATATATATAAGTATGCTAAAGTACCCATACAATATATCCTGTATGTATAAATATATAGTGAAAGATTAATTATACTCATCAAATTAAAATAACGTATTAAATTATAAATATAGCAAAGGCCATTACTAAATTAAAATAGATATTTATTGGAGGAAAAATTATAAATGAAAAATGTGTAATATTAATTTAATATAATTATATTAACAACAGTTATTTAAATAATTATATATTTGGTATATTTATTAATATAAAATATTATATGCTAATATTATACACATATAATTTTTAATATCTTAATATTTAATTAAACATAAATATAAAAACATTAAAAAACAAATTAATATATATTGAAAAGGAAAGAGTATTAAATATAATATATATTTCATTAAATTTATTATACAATAATTACAAAATCGTAAATGTTTATAATTTGGTTATCTGTGAACTGAAAAGAATTAAAAATAAATGTGTTTAGAGTATATATATAAACGGAATGAAATACAATAATGATAAACAAGTGCATAATAATAAGTTAACAATACTATTGCAATAAAAAAATTAAAGTTATTTATCAAAAAAATTACAAGAAAAAAAGCATCCATTACGTTATTATAATTAGTTACTTATATTTATTAAATTAAATAAAAAGAAACATATAATGATATACAAAATTATTTTATTAATAAAGTTATAAAATGTAATAACAATTGTTTGACAATTAAAAAAGTTATTAAACAATACATATTGAGAAATATTTAATAAAAAAATCATAAGTAAAAAAGTATCGATTATGTTAGTCTAATTATGTACTTGTATGTATACAAAATAAGTAGAAATAAAAATATAATTATGTACATAATGATAATCCTAATACTTTTAGAAAGTTTCGTATCAATTGATTAAATATTTTTAAAAGTTATGAAAGAAACCGTTACCCATATTTAACCCATTTTATAATAAATTTATTTATTTTGACATGTAATTTTTGTCGGTTCCACTAATTAAATAGTAACAGATATATTCAAATGTAGGTAATAATTAAATGAAAGTTTTTTGTTACTTACAGCATTGTATAGCTCACCCTTGTCCACACACAAGTGCAGTCGTCTGAAGGTACGCTTGTTGATGGATTAGAGAATATTTGTAGGGACCCTGGCAATTATTCCCTTGTAATGATTTCTTACAGATGAGCTATATTTCTCGATTTCTGAACAACTATGTTCGGTTTCAAGATTCCCCAAAGTGCGTGTTATCGCAGGATGTCAAATTTGGACTTCGCCGCGGCGGCCATGGTGTGGGTCCAAATTTGCTGACCCATCGGTCTTGAAAATTTTCTGTCATGAATTCTCTTGTTCTCATTGCCGTGTGAGCAGGAGCCCTATCCTGTTGTACATGATATGCCACTAGAACACCTTTAGCTTCTAGCGCATGGATGAATTCTTCACAAAGCATAGTAATGTAGTTTTCCGCAGAGACCGTGCCGTTGAAGAAAAACGGACCAATGAGATGCTTAGCCGACATTGCTGCCCACACCATAACTTTTGGGGAGTGCTGTTTCACTTGTTCCCAGAAATAAGTATTTTGTTTAGACCAAAACGAAAGCTGCAAACTACCACGACCTTCTGCATATACTGCACACTCATCCTTGAAAAAGAGTTTATCTCTTCTAATGTTGTTATCATATTTTGCCAGTATTTGTTGGCAGCATAAGACACAATTCTCATGATCTGCCTCACTGAGAAAATGTACTTTTGTTGGTTTCCAACTTCTGTATTCCAGATCCTTTGTCATTACCCTGTGTAATGTTGTTTGTGGTAAATTTAGTTCATCAGATCTCCTCTTTACTGACATATGTGGGTTATCTTCCAGCAAGTGAATAACATTCTCATGTTCATCACCTCGCATCAAGTCATTCTTTTAATTTGCTATTCAAACTTCTGATGGCAGCAATACTATTATCATTATCATGATACCATGCAGCTACTAAAATTCAATAGTATACTCGCTGTTGTCTGGCATTTTTCAGTAGAAAGTAAATTAAAGCCAAATTGTAATAATTAAATTTAAAAATTCTAATCTAAGCATATATACCCTAGATAGCTGTTTTCTGTATATGTCCAATAAGAGTTAGATATCATAATTTGAATATCATATGGATTATCAACACCATAGATGTTGTTAATATATTAATTTCATAAAATTGATTTTTCTCTATGTCATAGGAACTTTTGGAACACCCTGTACTACATAATAGAACTTAAACTAATAAATCAATAAATAACTCAAGGATACAGGAGGTGCATGAATGGTATTTTCTTAAATTTTCTCCTATTCCTTTAGTATATCTCTCTCTCTATTTTCATGTATTCTGATTATTTGACTAGTATTTGTTAGTCAATTTTCTCTAATTATGTATTAAAGTATTGTAGGCTTAAACAAAAGACCATGTAGAGTATGTCTATTCATAATTTTATAATATTTTATTACAATAATTTATGCTACCTAAATGGATTGTATTATTCATTTTATTATGAAAGTTTTATCATTTGTTATAGTATATATCAGGGATTATAATACAAAATATTTATTGGTGGGGGTCAGTTAAAAAAGGCATTTTGTTCAATATAATATAATAACAGTGTATAAGTAAAAGGGGAAGGCCAGTAGAGAAAAAAGGCATTTAAATAAAAAAAAATGGGAAATAGAACCCTCCCCTATGGTCTGTATCCATGCCTCAGCATAGATACCATAGGCTTGAGGGATTTTGATGCCACCTTTAGCAAAAAAGTCACCTAAATAGCATATAAAAATTAATTTTGAACATGTTTATTTTGTTTACATAATATTTGTACCTTTATAGGTATAATATATATATAATATTTTTCTATCTTGAAAAAGAGAATAATCTTTATGGAAAAAGGGTACTTTGATTTTAATTTAGGAAGGACAACTGTCCCATTTGCCACCTTGGTAACTACAGTCCTATATATATAATATAGGTTATACTTATTCTATTCTTATTTAGGATTTCCTTGAAGGTATAGCCATGGGAACTAAACAAAGGAACCAATAAAGCCAATATATCTTAATATAAAGCATTGTTATCATAAATATGACACCTATGCAGATCAGGTCAAGCTAATACTATATTTATATATGACTATATATGTATTACTAATAATACTATAAAGTATAGGTATAATATAATAAATATTATTACTGCATTTTACTAATAAATTATAATATATATTTTTAATTATATTTATAAAATTTCATTTTAATAAGAAAATCGTATTAACATGACCATCAGTAGTAAATGCAATAATGTTATTTTATAAAAGAACTTGCAAGGGCTGCATGGATATTTATTATTTCTAATAAATATAATATTTAGTTTATAATTATATTACATCTATACACTGTCACTGTCATGAGAGTTACACATTGAAATACTACTAAATTTGAAATGAAATGTGAGACATAATTATGTTTACTTTATTGTTTGCTTCTTCATTATTAAGAGGAGTCCAAGTACTATGAACATAACCTTTGCCTTTGGATGTCTTGTTAGCGGACATATCTGTTTTTAAATATTTTAGTTTACACTAACAACAAAATTAAGTTTATTTGATGTATTAAAACATACATTAAAAAATAAAGATATACGCCATATCGATGGTATACGATATATATATTACTGATGTTGTGGTAAGAATAATATTAAAAATATTTTATAATTAAAATAATAAAAAAATAATATTACTACATAATACTTTCAGTCAAAAATCCTTAATGTCCACAACTTTAATTGAGTATACAATTCACAAAGTAATAGTCATCCCAAAATATCAATATTTTATATAATGATAACCATGAGAACTAGACATACTGTAATAATTTCTCAATTATATAACCGCAACAAATATTAATTATCAAACTAATAAGCAGCTTACTATTGTAACTAATAGTTCTGGGGATCAAATTACATATCCTCGCATATAGTCAAAAATATGTGAAAAAATAATAAAATATAAATTAAAGTCTATTTTTAAATAAAATAAAATATATTCTCTCTTAAAATGTACAAAATATGTCGAATATATTAGTAACCAATACATCAGTTAAAAACACATTTATGGATAGAAAATATCATTTGAATAGCAAAATAGTTCATTTTATAAAATGCCGAGCATAGCCTACATGAGCGCAATGCATATATATATACATATCTACAGTCGTGATATAGCATACCAATAATGCTAGCCCGTAAACTCATATTTCTGTAACCTTGTATCTTTTAAGAAATATAAAGTGTAACTTTTAGAAATATGCATTAGCAATGAGACAGTTGTAGAGATTTATAAAATATTTAAAATCAGAGAATTAAACATATATATAAAGCCCTGATTATATTTTAGTCCCCAATTTTCTTCTATTTTAAAACAATTAATCTCTGAGGTATTCTATATGAAACATATTAAAGTATAGTTCTATACCATCGTTATTTTTAATACTTTATTAACCATGCAATGGTAACGCAAACCGTTTCTTAAGCCCCACACACACACGAGGCGATAAAGCAGGGACACAAGACACAAGACATTACATCGCCAATGAAATGTCCGCCCTAAACACACGTAGCGATAAAGCGAGACACAAGACATTAGCGATGAAATGTCCCACATCAAATGTCTTGTCGCTTGTTTCTGAGCGATAAAATGGGACACAAAACGCAAGCGATAAGTACAATATAATTTATTGTTAATATGATTGTGAATCACAAATCATTATGATTGCATTATGGTGGCATCAGGATGATGTCCTTTTACAAATAGTAATAACTCATTCCATACGGACATTTTTTTATTCCTGTTTCTATATTCGGCACTCTTTACTTGCCATAAACAAGGGAATGATTTGTATATTTCTATCAATTCTTTAGTTGGCTCCAGGCCTAATTCAATTTCTTGTTTTGGCATATTTGGCAGTTAGAACGTCTAATCAAAAGGTATTTGGATTACGATATGATTTCATATGACGGTCAGATATAATTTATCTATTGTATGCACCGCCGTAGGTACTTCGACTATTTTTACATAAATCAGCTGTTTAGAAAATCAATAATCGTTTTTTATTGGTTTGAATTTGAGTGTCTTATATGTTTCAACTGAACCGATATTTAAAATTTGTCTCTCAACTGCTATATTTTATCGCTCAGCTACTACACACGTGGACATTTCCCGAGACATTTCATCGATGCGATGTAATATGGCCTCACGTGTTGGCAATCAATACATAAGACACAAGACATTTCGTCGGCCAATGTAATGTCTTGTGTCTTGTGTCTCTGTTTATCGCCTCGTGTGTGGGGGGCTTTAGGAATATATATAAGGATCGATAAAATATTTAATATACACAACATTTTGGCGAACTTTAACAATCTTATAATTTGTAATATTAATCTTTCTCATACCTTTTTTATAATTTTGTATTTTATTTTATTGCCATTCCAATGAATCGGAACATACAAAACTTAATATGTCGCTTAAAATGTAACTTATTAAATCTTGTTCATACATGTTAAATCTACTTTAAAGGACTAAAAGTCAATTACAATTTATAATAAGAATACTAGGTGACATTCTAAGTTATTGAAAGTATAGAAAGTAATGTTTTAAGTTATTGTAAGTATAGCAAGAAACTTTATAAAACCAGAATAAAAAAATAGTAAAAGGCATGGGATTTATGGAATACCAAATCGAATTTATCTTTATTCCAGTAAAATTACAAAACAATTGCAATAGTAACAGTACAGTTAAAACTTTATAATTTTTTGGCGTGTTTCATATCCAAAACCTTTCTGGTTGATAGTCGGCCTCAAGCCAACCTTCTGGGATCGAATCGAACAAGTACAACATCTATAAACAAAATAATGAAAAGAATAAATTAGTAAATTTTAAAATAATTTGTGATGGATTCAGGAACACGATCTTAAATTTTGATCCAGATAATAACAACACGAGTGTTCCATATTATAAATCACTTTATTTTGGATTTTATATAATTAATTAAATCAACTTAAAATAATTTAAAAGATGTTTGACCAAGTTATAAATTTTGAAACAGGCTTCATGTAATCATTGTAAATGTAGATAATATTTTTAACCAAGCAATTTTATAAATTCACATGTAATAATATTATATATACAATCATTAGAAACGTAAAAATCTAGGCTATATGACAGGGTTAAACAAATATAAAAAATTTGGAAATATTTGTGATAGGCTACAATCAACGATAAAATTATCAAAATGTAAATAAATAATATTAATAATAAATAAATAAATAAGTAAATTATAGCCTATAATGTATAAATAAATTAATTAATAAGTAAAACAAATATTTAAAATTTGGAAATATTTGTGATACAATAAACGATAAAATTCTCAAAATGAAGAACGACACACAAATAAAATATAAATATACATATATAAGTATTCAGCAAAAAACGGTATATTAATATTAGCCAAAATGCCAAAGTGGTGGCTCCTACCACAAAATAAATTATATAGTATATACCGTAAATTGTGTTAACTCTTATGAACATAATATTTGATTTTGGGATAATAACCCTTTTTAATTGTTTAAATATAATTTATGCCATGATTCGACAAACAGGTAAATTGATACTTAGTAGAAACAGCATATTAATATAAGTTAAAAAACGTGGTTATCTTGACAATTTAGTTATATGTACTGTAATTATCGTTAAAATATAGTTCACACAATTTACGGTATATATATTCTTTTGAGGTATGAGCAACACCTTTTTGACATTTTAGCTAATAATAATATTATATAGTATTCTTTAAGTGAAAGAAATATCTAATAGTTAAGATAATTCATTTACGAATGATTATTTGATTAAAAGCATATATGTCAACAAACATGCTTTTTAAAAGTTCAAATTTAATTGAGTTATAAAAATCTTAACATAAATATAGGTATAAACTGACCGTTTTGTAAATGTTCTGGAGTGGTCTTCCTAATTCCTAAGTAGCGCTGATATTGCCATGGAGAGTTCAGTTTCTTCTACATCGATTACTAAGACATTTTTCAAGAAACTGAAAAATGTTGAAATATTAAATAAAATGGTTTAAAAGAAACATAAGTAGTAGTTTATAAAATTAAGAAAAATATTTTAAAATGAATTAATTTTTAAATTAGTATAGATACATAATGAATCGTAACTTACATAAATTAATAAGTGACTATAAGTACTTGAAATTATTATATTATAATACAATTTAAATAATAGAAAAATAATAGCAAAATAAATCCCATTGGAACGCAACAAAATAAGTGCAACGATATATATAATAAAAAAATTAAAAAAACGCCCAAGCCGATGAAAGGGCCGCTGAAAAAAAAGTATGCATAAGAGAAATAATAGCAGGAAGGAGTAAAGGAGCGAGAAAGGAGGGAGAGGGAATAAAATAAAGATGACGAAAATAAGGGAATGGGGATCAAAAAATTAAGAAAACGGTGGGAGAATAGAGGGAGGAACTTTAGCAGTCGAAAACACATCACCTAATCAAAGGTGTTGATGTAAAGGAAAGAAACGATAAGACAGATGTAGAAAGAGGAAGGTATAAAAGAGTGAAAGCAAAAGGAAGGAAGAAGATGGAAGTTAAAAAAGAGTATAACAAGATAAACTGTAGCAAATAATAGAAAACTTAAAACAAAAAAGCAGACAAGGAAAAGGAAGTTTGAAATTAAAGAGGTGAATTAAAAAGAACAGAAGATATAGTGGTTAGGTAAACATTAGGAATTATTTATAAACATTTTCTTCAGAACCATTTACCAGTCAGCAAATAAATGCAGAAATATAGGGATTGGATGTTAGGATAGTACCTACATAATAACTTAATCTATCTTATGCGGAAATTTTTACTGCTTAGTATCTTATAAACATAATTAAGAAATAACATTAATTGAATCAAAATATATATTTAAAAAAATCATTTATCTCACGTCTAAGTCTAACAAGCGTTTAGCCAGTTCCACAATACAACAATCAATTAGTAATTTACGACAATAAAATAATAAATTGGGTTCCCCACTACAACACGCAAGTAGCAAATAGTAAAAATGTCCAAGCAACAAGTAAATGCGTTGTTAATTAGGTACTACTTACTATTTGCTTGTTGTATCGTGGAACAGGCTACAGGTATTAATGGAATAGAAAACCAACTACAACAAACCTTTAACTATCTCCACGAGGTCTTCTGGCGCCTCTTGCCTTCTGCTCTTGCCAGCGTTGTCGAAAACATGCTCTTTTACAAAGTCTCACCCTTTCAATTTGTCAATAATTGCCTCTGCGAACTTGTTCGGATTGACCCGGGGGATATCAGACAGGCGAAATTGCCGGCCCATGTAATCTGTCAGCACCTATGAAAAGGATACACAAATGAAAATTTGAGGTTGACCAAATTTCAATAATTTTTTCCTCAAGTGTAAATTACAGTCTTATATACAATAATGTTGGCAATATTTTATGACATAAGAAATGAGTGGTTTAAAAGAACCATTATATTTTTCTAGAATATTTAAATAGTAAAAAAATCATAAATGGAATTGGTATTAAAACAAGTTTTTTCAAGGTCAACAATAGATATATGGTAATTTGAACTAATGAGAGTATCGTAATTGTTAGGTATGGCTATATATTGTTCGATTAAATTTAGATATGAAAAATAATAATAATAATAAGCGTATCTTTGTATAACAAGCACCAGGAATGGGAAGCTATGGTGCAACTGAAAATTTTCTTTTTAAATAGTATTGTAAATTAAATATATAATAGTAATATATACGTATAAAAATACATTTAGTTCAGTAGTAATATGTATACATTAATGTTGAAACAATAAGAATTAATATATATGTACAAAATGTTACGACGATAAATAGGTTGTGTGCACATGATGTGAAATTATGTTATATTTTTGTGAGTTTTATATGTTACTATTTATTAAGTAAGTAGTGTAGGTAGGGTAGTGTAGGGAAAAAAATTAAGACTTGTATGAGTCTAGAACAACCTACCTCCCGTGTCACGAGACAAAGCGGTAACCATTGCGCTACTTGACTTCCACATTTTTAATTAAACTATTTTTATTAAAACCACGAGAAACCAGGTTATCAAAGAATTTAAAAGCATCAATATATCTACAGATATTACCAAATCTAACATTGGTATACCTTTAACCCTTCGTACGTGGACGAGGGGGGTTATGCCAATTTTTTCCCAAATAAATTATGTTTTTAATTGATGCAGGTTGGACGGTATGTAAAGTGCAGCTATGCCTTTAATTTTATTAACAAATTTTAAAGAATTGTCAATACTTCAATAGTGGTTGAAGTCACAGCGTAAATAAATAGATTG
>JAUZND010000329.1:0-14227 GCA_034780555.1 Coelogynopora nodosa | reverse complement strand
GGCAACTCCCCGCTGCATCTCACTGCGCGCCATGGTCACGTTGAGACTGCAAAGTTCCTGTTGGAAGTCAACCCCAGTTTGCTCGATGCTGTCAACAGGGAGGGGGTAAGTGTCTGTTGATAATACAGGGAGCAATTATGAGACTCATTTGATTGAATTAATATCTCTAATTCATAATGTACAAAGAGATAGTTACATAGACATACATGAATTACAAAGGGGTGAGTTCGAAATTGAGAGTTATAGAAATATTAAATAACAATTTTCATTAAATAAATTTTAGTCAAGCATATTATATAAAAATTCTTTCATTACACCTTTCAATTAAACCAATTATGTATTTATTTCTCTTATCTATTTTTATACAATTATTCTTTTAATAAAATTATCGATTTACAACGTTTAATCTCTGTATATGTCCCATTTTTTGTTCTTTCGTATGTATCATGTTATCTCTCTGCCACTTCACAATTATTTGTATAAATTGTGTATACATTTTAGGGGTGACGATATAAAAAGAAAAAATATCTATCTTAATTAACGATTTGTAAACAATTTTTTTAATATTATATTACAAATAATAATATGTCATTATGGCTAAATTTAATTAATTAGTTTCTCAATGTTGTAAGATTAAGTAACAGTAACCCAATTTTATTAATTTTTTTATTAAAAGTAACCCATTTTATATAAAACTATTAAAGAAATAATTATTTGTGTTGCATTATTATGTATTGTAAGTAAAAGTGTTTGTTTTTTAGTTATTATTATCTAGTACATTAAAAATTAATAAAATAATAAATTTTAAATCGTGCATGTTTATTATAATACATTTTATAATCGCAATCTTTTATAGAATGGTCATTTTCTTTGTTAATAAATAACAAATGAATAAATGATAAACAAACCATTATATATAAATAATATTTAATGATTTATTTCTATACATAAATCATAACTATATTAATTAGTGAGTTCGAATCCACTCTTCCTATACTACTTATGTATATTATATATTTATATTCTAATTAGAAATGATAAAAATTAGAAAAGTATTGTTTATATTTAGTTGCATTCACAGGAAATTATTTTATGATATAAAAAAGAAAAAATGCAAAAAAACATCCCAATATAATCAACAAACAGAAATATACACAATTATAATAATAATTTTATTCACAACTATTGCAAGTCTTGTACAGTTCAATGTACATGTAACTGTAAACATATGATGTAGCCTATAGTATAAGATATTGTTACCCGATATATATTGTAGTAATACTATACAGTGAGTACTTTTAAGACACCGCTGGTATAGCCGAAACGTTGTCATTTGTCTACCTTAATTGGACCTCATGCAGTATGGAAGTCTGAGGCGAGTGCTGTTCAGTCGTAGTTTTCCATGTGTGCCCCCCTCCCTCCCCCTTGTAATGATTGGATGACCATCTATTATAAAGCCTTTGTTTAGTTGATTATAAGAGATAATTTGACTTCTTATTTTGCCATATTGGTGAAATTATATAGTTAAGCGCGTGATTATTCCCTTATTTCGTCTAAAGTTGGCCATTTCAGAACTTGTCCTGCTGGCTCCGTTCTTGATTCACCTAAATAATTGTTACAAATATATAACTATATAATATAGTATACAGATTCCAACGGTTACTAAGAATTTCCTAAATTGATAGATAAAAGAGATATAAGTAAATCATACAGGAAAAAAATACATTTAACTAATACTTAAAACATATGGATTATTAAATATATATCTGTAAATGAACCGATATTACGCACGTATAATGTTACATACTTTTATTTAATTACAATACAAATTGTCAACATATTTTATCAAAAGAAAATATATTTTGAAAAAATGTATAAATTTACACGAATGAAAAGTATATATTTTGTATTTCTTCATAATCTGTTTTAATCAGTACAGGTAAAACATTTGTTAAAAGTCCTCAAGGCAGTATAAAATTACACAATTGTTTGATATTTATGAACTGAATAAAATGTGGCGTTATCAGCAAAGGTGACACTTTACAATTTATTAGAGATATTACAAAATCTACTTTTGTATAATCCAGTAAATATGTATGTTGAATATACTACAAAGACATATTACTTGACTGCTTGCTTTATGACGAAGGAAACTTTTAATAAACATTATATAAGAACAAATTGCTTTGTATATTATATTGTAACTTTTTTTAAATGTTTTTTAAATTGAATTTTCACCAACTTTTTAGTATAATTATTAAATATGACGAAATATTGTTAATAACACGAATCTTTTATTTACGATTATATAATCTTATACTATGTATGATAATGAAAATTGCTGTTTTAATTTTAATTTTACAGTTATTACAAATTTTGACATAGTTAAAATTAATAAATTAAAGAGGAAGTACATTTTGGCAACATTTTTATATTTATTGTGAAACCATTTGTCATGAGAGACACTTGATGCATAAAGAGACAAGTGCATTATACATTGACGCCCAGTTGACGCCCAAATGACGCACAGTTGACGCAGTCACAATTCAACAATACGCAAACGTTCTCAGAGTAAATGTAATATAAAATTTTTGTAATCACATTTAGATTATAATTTACATAACATTGACATGTTTTAAAACGACATCACATATAACAGAAGTATACATTTTACGCAGTGTTTTAACACTTGGATCTTTTAAATATTCAGCATACATATTTTGTTTTATTATTATTATATGTTTTATGTTGAACGTACTGTACATGCAAATAAATATATATATCACACTATAATACATATATATATATTTGAAGTATTTAATTGATGTCATATCTATATATAATTACTTAATTACATTATCCAATTTAGGTTGATGTCAAGAGTTACATTACACTAATTATGGTTGATTAATCAGGGCAACAGACAATTGCCAAAATGTACAAATTTTATATTACAATAATGAAACAAATATTGTTTATTATTACACTGTCATTCAATGTATTTTCGATCAAATTTATAGCGATATATTTATTGTGTATATGCTATTTTTTATTAAAAGTAGTATTGTGCTATTCACGAATGGTTGCAACCAGCTGACATGCATAATATGATTTGAAATTTACCAATTTATATTTCGGAAAACAATGTCTCGGTAATGAAAACCTATTTGCCATAATTTTTAGTCAAAGTAGGAATACTGCGACACTTAAATTTACTAATATTATGTTTGCATTGGTGTCAGCATTAATCAAGTATGAAGTTAGTAAAATAATTGTTTTTGATGGATACTTTGTCCTTATTATACAACATAAAATAAGTCAACATTACGTTGTCGTGTCGTTTTTTTATACCCTACTAGCGGGTGGAGTAAAGTTCTACTCAATTATTTAAACATCAGCGTTGTTTATATTAACCGTATATATGTATTAAAATAATGGTTGTAGTAGAAAATACGGATCATGTTACAGTAGCAGATTCTGACCAAACACTGAGGATACCAACATTTCGAACTAGAATGAGATTTTTTCGTTTTGACATTATCTTATTTAGTTGAATCTGAAATAATGTCAGTCTTGACATGGCAACAAATATAACTAATGTAAATAGGTTTCATTGCATTTTTTAGGGTATCCTGCATAAACATTATGTTGTAAAGAAAATACCGAGTAGACACTATATTAGTTAAGCGATCTTAAATTCAGTTATCTAATTAGTTAAAAAACTAGTTATATCATGTTCAGTTCCATATATGTAGATATCTTTGAAAAATGTTCATTTAGAGATTATCATCTTGGTTATCATGTTTCATCAAGTATAATTAGCGCTTTGTTTTATTACCGCAAGTTTTATATACGATTTGTAATATACATATTATCTTTTTGACTCTTGAAAGACTCGTGCTTCAAGTCTGACAATATATCCCGCTGCTATTCTATCATCTTGTTATTCTGCATGGTATAATATACTCACTTGTGACTTGTGCTCTATTTCACTTTCGTCTGCAATGGTGTCTCTTGAAGAATAATGAGATTTAATCGAAAATGTCACGTCTGTGGTATTTAAGTCGAAAACAGGGAAAATGTTGGAAATACTCCCAATCTATTGAATATACATAAATGCAACTAGTAAGAACTTATGAAGGATTTAAAATTATATATTTTATAACAAAATAACTATTCAGTTTTGTTTTTTGTACGTATATATATTTATTCCGATGAACGGTTTTACTAAATAATTATACTAAGTTAATTTAACTAATTTAAGATCTGTTTAACAATTATACGGTTCATGTGCTTTCCTTTGTACATCTCCTTTTATATTGGTAAAAGAAAAGTACAATATAATCACCATTTGCTCGGGTTAATATTTAATGAAATGGTCACATCAAATGTAACGATTTATTTTGAATTTAAATTATATGTGTTTGTAAATTTGCGCATAAATTATTTTTGTTTTGATATATATTTGTGATGTATTTATTAGTACAGTACTAATTTTTAATACATCACTATGTATGACATATATTAAAAATATGAATAATATGTAAGTTCCACCAAAACAATTACTTACATTTTTATTAAAATTTCTATTTTCAATTGAAATAGTTTCAAAATAATTTTAATGCAAATTTAATTTTTAAACTAAAACTCGTCTATGTTTTAGATATTTCAAATTGAGAGTATTTTTTTCATAATTAATTATATTATAGTAACGTTATGCATCATTGGATTGAAAATACCCAACATAAAATTCAAATATTAAAAAAATACAAAACGTCAATTAGTTTACATAATAATGTATGGCAAATATTTCAAATGACATAAATACAATGAATTAATTGGAGCCTAGATTAATTTAATTGATTATCTTCAAACCACAAGATTTTAAAGTTCTATCGGTTGGTTAAATTATTTGCTTTTGGTGTAAATATACTTTTGCTTATTTATAAAAAATTGAATTTAATTTGATTTCAATATATTATGCATTTTCTGATTTTTGAGTTTATTCGTATATATATTGATGGGTTATTTCTTAAGATCATTACATTGATTACAATATAATATGCGTTTGATTTTTTAAATACTGATTTAACTGTAATATATATTCGATGTATATTAGCAAACTTGTCATTTGAAAACATATATAAATGCTTCCTTATTTCATTGACTGGATTACTGTTAAAATCCGTGTATATTTTTACAATATCGTTGACCCCTAAATAATTCTGTAACTACGTTATTTTAATTAGATTTCAATAAATTGTATTGAAAAATGGTTTTATAAACCACAAAGCATTTATTTAATGATCACAAACTGTGCATACATTGAGATCGCCTGAATAATTGGCGGCTAGTATTGGATCAGGGATCAAACAGAGATATTGCACGGGTTCATATTATCAAAGCTTAAAACAATAGTTTATCTTAGTTCTGATACCGAGGATCAAAAAATGGAAATTGGCCATATTGGGACAAAATTAGTTGATGAACATAAATGTAGGAACATTTTTTATTGGCAAACAATTTGCCAGGTTTATATTATCATTAATTTTCTACGTGTTTAAATAAATATTATATTTGAGGCAACACATGTTGAGGGTTTAGTAAATAGCTTATTTCAAGCTTAAGTGTTGCTGTCGGGCAATAAACTTGGTAATATTTATAGCCACATATAAATAGAAAATTTAATATAACTGCACTATTTAAAGTGTTTTTTTAATTTGAGACAACGTCTAAATTGATTTAATCAAATGATATAACTATGGGCCCTAAATCGATCAAACTTAAATAAATACATAACACATTTGATAATGCGATTAACGTCTGCAAAGTTGTTCACTTCTAAAATCTTCAAAATTATAAAAACAAACTGTTGATTAACATGCCAAGTAAGCACTAGATGAGCAGTTTGTGACATACTATACATGTTTTTGCGACTATTTTTACTTATAGACCACTTACTCTGCTAAATTCAAATGACATTGTAATTGAAACGCATGATATTGCAGAATGCACGCTCATTTTAAACTCGGAGTGCATATATTATTAAAATAGTGTACGCTAACATCAGAATTTGTATTTAATTGTGGCCTAATTCGGCGTCGTGCATTCAATTTTTACATGCTTTACATAATCTGTTAAATACGAACTTCATAGATTATTGCATGTCTCTTAAATGCGAATTTAATCGATTATCGTCTCTTAAATACTAACTTTATCGATCATTTATCGTCTCTTACATACTAATATGTATCGATTTTTTCTAATTAAATTTCAATAACAGATTTTCAAATTTAAGGATACTTTTCATGTGATTTACAGTATTTACCGTACAATATACTGATCATGTTAAACCTTTTTTCTCTGCATAGGATAGTGTTATGAACGAATGCATTCAAAAAATGAATGCACGACGCCGATTTAGACCACAGTTAAATACAAATTCTGATGTTAGCGTGCACTATTTTAATAATATGCACGACAAGTTTAAAGTTAGCCTGCATTCTGCAATATCACGCTTTTCACTTACAATGTAATTTGAATTTAGCGGTGGCCAACTTGCCCAATATCAAATAGCGTGTTCTGTACATGTAAAGCACATTTCGTAATTTGTGTGTCATATATGGAAAAAATTGGCATGTGTCGTGTGAAAATTGCACATGTAACATATTTATTTATGTGTGTCACATGAGCGAAATGCACTACACAGATTATGCGTTTTCTGCAAAATAATTCGGACATGACATACTTACGTGTCACATACGTGACATACAAAATACGTATTAAATGCGTATCAAAGCGGAATTTAGTGCGTTTATGAATATATTGTTTATAATTGTTTATTTTTAATACATTATTTATTTTTTAAACAAACATATATAACCATATATTTAATAAAACATGTGCATTGCCTATTATTGTAATCAATTATTTTTCAAATGATATTTTATAAAATATGTGAACATTATTCACAATGTAATACGTTGTATAGCTAAGTTAAATAATAAGATACATATTTATTCACTATAATTATATTTACGAAATATAACAAAATACATTACGGAATGATATGGTAATAACAACTTATAAAACATTTTACATCGATATTTGAATGAGCAAACAAAAACATCTCCCATTGTATAATAAGGTTTTAGACCGCATAAAGTATTATATAGTAGGATTGCGAGGTTTCGGGGCATAATCTTCTAGATACGATTGATCCATTGATTATAGGATAGATTGATGCTGTTGATATTTCAAATAACTCAATCTGTGAACTCATTCGAAGTATTGATACCGGAATAACTAGCAGAATAATTAGGCCACTATTTCCTTTTGAATCTCGCAGATTGTGACGTGGTTGACACACTTTGCAGATTACTGTAAAATATGTTTATCCCGGAAAATAAATCAATTGCAAGTTTGCCACAAAGTTTTTTATGTTGAAATGGGTTCGATAATGTTTGCAATTTCTAAGAAATATATGATTAAAAAGTATTCACTGGAAATACTTCAAAAGGAATAAATTAGATATTAGTAAAAAATTGACTTAAAAAGTAAGATGCCTAAATTACTTTTAAATGAATACATAAATATCTTTAAAGAACATAAACTTTATATTATACAACAGATTTAATTTGTTGAGACCCCATCTCTATTCTAGTTATATTATTTTAAAAAGTAAAGTGTGTCATAACATGTTTTGTGCAGTCTATATTTCTACAATGTGAAAAGGAAAAACTAAAATAAGTATAACATGAGTAGATAATTTAGATAATTTAACGGAAATCATATAAACCCTTTTATATTATACATATAAACATTAATTATTATATATTATCAAGTTTAACAAGCTGAACAATTGATTGCGTGTTAAACATTTCGAGGTCTTTAGAGCTATCTAGGACCGCATCAAGCAGTTTTTTTGTACATATTTAACTTTTTTTAGCAAGGCAGTCTTTAAATTTTAAAATTTGAATTGATTTAACAGGGCTCTGCTTCCTAATAGTTCATAAGGCAAAATGTATATTTAAAAATCAAAAGTGATCTAGATTACTTGAAATCATAAATAAAAAACATGGTTTTTATTAAAAATTAATTAACACAGTCCAGGTTTATTTAAAGTCAATTTTAATTTGATTTAATATTCTTCCTAAAAAACATAGGTAGTTAAAATAAGACATTAATAGTATATATTATATTGTAAATATATAAATTAAAATCTGACAAATATAAGCTGTTCACAAAAAGTAAATGTATTTTATTTTAGAATAATGAAAGGTAAGTAAATAGTCATTATGCAGGGTGTTCGTAAATTAACGCAACATTTTTAATCAAAATTAATTTATAAATTAAAGTGAATTTTATACAATATTTAAATGATAAATAGTCAAAAAATATAAGACATCTGTCTTTCAGCTAATGACAATTTGTTTATATTTGGTAGAAATAATCAATGAATCTTATTCGATTAAAATTTATCGATTTTAAAATGTTGCGTTAATTTACGAACATCTTGCATTATTTTTTAATTTTATATATTTATTTAAACTGATAGATTAATTTGGTGTACGAATTTTGATCGCACTACATTTTAAATATTTAAAAATAAAACGTGCTCGATCTAATATAATCGAAAAACTGAACTGATCTAAAAGGTTGTATATATAGGCTATTATTTAGTATTTCTACCCAGTTTACACCAAACCCAAACTAATCGTGTATTTTCTGAAATCCAAGTTTTTTTTCTGATTCCACCCAATCAACATTTAAATATATTTGTAAAGATTTTAACAATTACATGTTGCATATGAATTAGGCTTCTCCATGAAAAATATAGTAACTGTAATTTATATTTGATAATTATATATTGTATAATATAAATTATTCTGTAAAAAAACAAGTTTTGATATGATGTAACAATCCCAATAAAATTTGGAATCGATATTTGAGCCCTGCGGTTATATCCCCAATTCTGGGAAAAATAGTCCGAAGTGTATATATATCCCCGGCGATACTTAAATACGAAAAATATACTTATTTACTTAATTTATTTACTTAATTATTATTATTATAAACTTATTTACTTAATACGAAAAAGATACTTAAGATACGAAAAAATACCCCGTTTTTTTGTCAACTTAACAAAAATATTGAAAAAATATCGGTTTAAACAAAGTTTTGACACCTATACGATTAGAATTATTATGGTAATGCGATTAAATTTTCGTTAATATTTTAATTCCTCCTAAACAATGGTCGTTGTCTTACTATATAGAAGAAGAATGTTAGAATGTTATTATTTTATATATCATTACAATTACTTTAACTCCCATTTGAATTAGATATACATTAATTATAAATTTCGTGCACGTTTTACAACTCATATAACACATATAATATTTCAAAATTGAGTATCTTATTACTTAAAGTAATTCCGGGGGTTTAGCTTTTCGGCTATATCCTCTGGGGGCCCCGGGATATAGACGCGGTCATATTTTGGTTACAATGAATTCATGTAAATGTTTAACAATAGAATGTTAAAAAGCATGACAAATTTGAATATCGTATTTCATGTATATACAATATAATATAATAAAGGAGTTAGAGAAATACTTTTTAAACTGATAAAACAATGTATAAAGCTGAATTAAGCAGTAACACATAAATTATAAAAATAGTATTAAGTGAAACGGACAATTAAGAGCAAATAAAAGCACAATTTTAGAAGAATGTGCACGATATCTAGTTTTGTGCAAATGTGAAAAATATTTCTACATTGTAAAGAGACATTTATTCGAAATTCATTTTGTTTATTTATAACTGTAAAAAAATTAAATAACGATTTTATATATTTTTTACTCTGTTCGAATCACCTTTCGCACAGTAACAACTAACTTTTAAACGTGTCAAATCTTTCACCATTTTATCTATCGATCTTTCAGAGTAACATATACACTAATATGAAAGTGTTCCGTATAAAAACCTAATTTTATGAAAATATGGCCGAATATGTCCCTTGTTCATCTCTACAATAGTATGGAATTCATCCCGTCTGAATCTTCCCTTTCAAAACCCTTCAGAAGACAGCTCTTCACCTGGCGGCCGAACACAACCAGCCGGGGATGGTGCGATTCCTGCTCAGTGCCAACGCCGATTTCATCACCGACAATGAGGGTCAATATTTTATCACTATGGCGATCCAGAACCACCGCGTGGATGTTGCCAAGCAGATTGTTGCTCATGACAGGTGCGTGCGTACGTGGTGTCCATACCTATTCTGGGAACTGTGAAGAGACATGCATGTCATGTGTACAAATAGAGGTCAAAATATATTGATAATTACACAACTAATGATTTGTTTAGTAATGTCGTTTACAAGTAAATATCTCGGATTTCGTTTAAGTAAAAGTATTTTTAAATGTATCATGTTATTACGTATATCGCAATTATGATAGTGCACAATAATACTTTTACTGCAATGTAGATTAAAACAATATATATATATATTAAACTACTATACCACACTATAAGTACCGGGGCGACCGAATGGAAGCAGAGGTAAGGTAAGCCAGATGTAAGGTAGGTTACCTTGGGGTAGGTAACGTAGTTTGAGCGAATGGAAACAAGAGCAGTACAATACCTTCGAACACTACTTTTAGTTGAAGCAGGGTTAGTGGTGCGAGATAGTGATATTTTCGCATTTAGCGATATGAATTTTGCTTTTTTCTATGTTACATTGTAGACAGGATCTATTTTCAAGTTATAGAACGATTAAAATTGAATAGTAATATTATTTAATTATCAACTTAAAGTATTTAAATAGTTCGTAATATGACGATAAGCAGCTAATATTGAATTGAACGTATATTTAAGAAGAATAGATTACAAAAAACAAACCCGTTCAACATTGTGGATTTGTTCTACTATTATTTTCACAGCTAATTGGCTGCTTTTATGTAATATGTATAACTTTCAGTGGTTTTTTGGCTAATTATCATTATCAAGGCTAGCTTGACAAATTAGTGGTAAGAAATTCGCTATAGCTGTACAGCTGTTGTTTTCAGGAATTGAATGGCCGATAATTACTGTCATCAGGATTTGGCAGAGATATGCTTGGGTCTTCATTTGTGAATACCTTCTGTGAGTACCTTCTTTTTTGAATCGATGTAGGAAATGCCTTCAGAGGGGCTGTGTCCACCGTTAGCTTTCTTTTTCTTACATTTTATAAAACAGAAGAGCTTATTTGGATTATAATTTCTTCAAGATTGATCAATCATCATATTTTAAACATTAGTTCATGCTTACTTACAAATAAGTCGAAATTGTTACTGCAGTTGCATATATGTACGCATGCCATTGAGACGTTCTGTTGGTTTACTTGAAGGTCAGTATATTTATCCTCGATAGTCTTTTTATTTATGTATTGATCCACGGCTGGCTGTAACGCTGGCTGGTCAATTTAGGGAGAACATACGTCACGATGGTCAATAGCTTATTACTAGGAATGCATGTGGTGCTTTGAGTTTAATTGAGAAAGATTGCATTTCGTGTTATATAGAGTGGAAGTGTTAGCTTTGATCCAGATGTTGGTTTTCCCTCCTTCAACAGGTCGTTGGTGTAATGGAACAATGTCTGTTGCCGAGGACAAGGATATTTGGAACGAAACACCCTGTGCTGTTTGAATTGACTTCATTTGCGTTGGTCTGTTTATAGCTAGGAAAAGGTCAAGTGTATTGTGGCCAATTGTAAGGAAATTAGCCAATTTCTGCAATCCAACTTTAACAAATGATCCTAGAAATACGTTGTTTTTCCTCAGATTTGTTCTTAGATATATTCACAGTAGAAGAAGCATATTGCTGAATACGTTTTCCCTTTTTCTTCGCTTTTTTCCATTATATATAATATTTAGATATTCTGCCTCACAATTTGAAACAATTATAATATGTTAACCTGTTCAACAAAAGCCTTACATCTCACTTGCTTGCTCACCAATATAGTAATTATTAATTTGTATACATCCTTTTTTTTGTGAATAAAACATTATAATTTGATATTATTTTTTTAAAGAATTTCCTTTTCGGCTTGTTTTCAGATGGCCAGAATTATTAAATACAGTGGATGACCACAGCCAGTGTCCCATGATCGGATTCATTCGAGAAATGCCGGGGGTCTGTTCGGTAAGATGCACTTTTAAAGCTTATAATGGGGAGCATAGCCCGGTCCGAAGATGGATTTACCTGGCGATTACCGTGTCTATCAAAATTCATCTATATACATTATCGTAGCGCTGCATGGAGAATTCTACTTGTAGTATATCAATTTAATTAATTTAAAAACAATGTTATATTTCTATTACTAAAGACGGGTACGCACGTAACAACTTTTGTTAGATAATCTTCAAGACTCACAGCTCTCTCTTATCATCTTAAAGAAATGTAAGTAATTAGGTAAGCGGGTGTAGTATAGCTGTTAAACAAACTTAATTGAATTGAATAGAAAAATAGTGATCATATAAAGTTGATACTTCGAGGTCAAATCACCGAATCATTTGTTGTTTAGATGAATCAGGGAGTACTCCCTGGATGAATAAAGTCAATATTATAACACTATAATAATATATAACAAACTACACAATTCATCAGATTGTTGCGCAATAATATGATATATAGTCACCAAGTTGAGAACCTTATTATAACTTATGTGGTTTGTCAACATAATATAATGTATGTATATGAATTCCGTTCTCTCTCAAACAAGCAATCCATATATATGTATATTAATATAATTGAAAATAAATGACTATATGCCTAAATATCATAATTATTTACATCAAAACATACAAATGACATTCAAAAAGAAAAACACAGTCCCGACCGAAATGTTTAATTTTATTCAGTTACTTATTAGTTTAGTTTAATTTTAATTTTAGTTACGGATACGTTAGCTTACTATATGTATGTCATATATTAATTATGTCAAATATGTCAATTTAAATATGTTAAATATGTCAATTAATGTGTTAAATATGTTAAATTAATGTTAAATATGTTAAATATGTCAATTAATGTTATTGTCAAGCATACAAAGTATAGTAGTAATATTGATTTTGCATAAAAATAGGGCAATTCATTTATAAGCACGATCGTCTATCTACCCTTCATAATTATATATATATTAAGCATGTTACACATGTTTCTTGCAAATATTTCAGCTTGCTCTGGACAAGTGCACCACCACTGTCAAGAATCCAACAAATGATCGCATTATTGGGGTAACGTGAAACTCTGAATATTTGTTATCACCCAATGTATTGTACTTGGTTAAATGGGAGATGTATATTGTATGACAATATATGAAAATCTAATCTCGCATATACTTATTATGTGTTAATGCCTATACCCATCAAGCGCGACGCAAAGCGACGCGACGAAACACGACGATGCGCCGCGCGGCAAAAAATAATGTTGGTTTTCACTAAGCGCGACGCGACGAAATACCATGTGCTATTATGGCTATGTAGAGATATGTATATTGATATGATCAGACGACGCACTATATCTGTTTAATTAACCACTTCAGCCCGGTGTCACGTCTGTGTTACTGAGGTGCCCTCTCTCACTCTTCCCTTTTATGTGCAAATATACGTGTGTATGAATGATATCGCATCAGTTAGTACAGTTTTTTTATATTAAAATATAAATTCCGTCGCGCGTCGTCGCAAAAAAAGTTGAACATTTTCATCTTCAGTTTCGTCGCTTTGCGTCGCACTTAGTGAGCATAAGCCTTAAGGCATTCATATCATGTGTAATTCTATATCAAGTAGTTAATTATAAAACGTTCTTTGTAGTTCGTTTTTTTATTGATTTAGAACATATTGAGTTTTGATGATTATTTAATCGTATGAGAATTGTTTCAAATATTGAAAAATTGCACATACATTGTATATTACATTATTCGTGTAAATTAAGTTTATCTTCATGATATATTAATAAACTTTTAATATAATTGTACCTATTCTCAAGCATGAATATATAATAAAAAGAATTTGCTGACAATAATATGATATCAACAAATATTTTATAACCAAAAAAAAATTATTATTTCATGGAATCCTCAAAGTCTAAAGAAGAGCACTTTGTTCTCAATAATGTCTATACTTGGCATGAGGAAAGTTATACTTGGCCAGTAACAGTTGTTATTATAAACATTGATCAACTAGAATAAT
>JAUZND010000328.1:0-14227 GCA_034780555.1 Coelogynopora nodosa | reverse complement strand
AGACATAATAATAATTTAATATGAATACTGATTATAAGAAATTGGTTAATATTATATTAGCTTTATTGTAATTATTGTTTCTAAATTCAAAAGCTTCAAAAATGAATGTAAAAAATCTTAAAAAGGAACAAAAATACTTGAAAAAAGCCAGCAAATAAATCTTGTAAGATTAAATTATAAATGTGTGCTTAGCACATAAAATGCTGAAAATATACACTTTAGAATGCATAAAATATAAATATACAAAATGTCATATTTCAAAATTTAAAAAAATATTTCTTTGCCCGATTCTGATTTATTTAGGCTGTTTTTCTGGGGGGAATGAACTTTTTGGTCAAGGATACATCCACAGGTGACAACAAAGAAGAGCCCACCACCCGGCTGCCACTCCACCTTGTAGACCGGACCCTTCTTGGCCAGCGGCACCAGACTCGTCTCCCCCTGCCTGCTCGCACTGAGGAAGTGGAGGCCCTGCTCCCCGTAGTAGCTCTCCAGACTCACGTCCAGACTGGTCAGCACTAGGAGCTCACTGCCCCGACAGTTCCACTCGAGTTCCACGCGGTCCGCCTTGTAGAAGCTCTTGTTGGCCAGAGCCTGACTGGCCTCGCGACAAGCCGGGTAGCGGAAGGCGCGGACAAAGGAGGGGGCACCCTGGCGGGGAGGGAACGAGAGTGGATTTGTCTTGAGACTAGCTCGATTCATAATGCACCACACATCACGGTCTATAATGCAGCTGACTAACTATTATTTATCGTACACGGTTGCCATACATTTATCAAAATAATTTTCAAAATCAACATTTTCATAATAATCAATAACAAAACCACGACATATCAAGTTAATGTAGACACATACATAATAAATTATGTATATCTATGAATTACGCAATAACCTACTTTAAATAAGTTACTTATCACCCGTGTATTTAAAATTAAGTAGACTGTAAAAGCCATGGAATATCAATATTATGATGGATGTAAATAAAATATTGGTATAATGTAACATTATACCTCTTAACTACGATCGTGTAATGTACACAAATTGTGTACATCTAGAAATTGAAATTCCTGACCGGGAAGATATATTAAAATATTGTATAATATATTTTCCGGTCAGGAATTTAAATTTCTAGATATTTAAAGAGTTTTCAGGTTGCGTGGCAACTATTGATACAATCACATAACGTATCAGTACACAGTATAGTTTGATCTGATTAAAATAAAAACAGTAAAATTATCCATTACACATGATTGCAGTCGCCATGGCTTCATTTGTTTCAATGGAATACTTAATGGTGACACAATCACAGAAGATCAAATTGATACCAACTTCTGAAAATAATACGATTTCAGATTTCAGGGATGGTCCGCAACCTAAGCCTTGTCACATTTAACCTTAGTCAGTTTGTCACATATTCCGCTCCCCTCGCGGACCTCGCAAACAGGCTACTCCGCGAAGTTCTACATTTGTTTGACCTCTTTGATAAAGAAAATGTGTATATTTACGTACTTTGAATACAATGTGAAGAGTTTCATGAATTGATGACATTTTATTTTTATTATTTTTAAATCTCCACCTCTTTATTATAGAAATTAAAGTAAAATTAATGTGATATATAACACGCAGAACATATAACGCACATGTTTTGGAATATAAACGCAATGATTTGTACAAAAAAATGAAAACAGTGAATGTCAGTATTTTGTAAAAGAAATTACCTCTACATTTTTTAAAACATCTTCATTGAGCTTTTTCTTCTTCTTATTAGTTTCCAATTCACTCTTCTTTGCTTCACAGTCACTCAGCAAAGACTAACTCTGTTCTAGTATGGCGTTAGCTTCTAAGACTTTGTTGAAATCCTTCTTCCCCAGGCCTTCGTTCATCATTTCTTTCCGAAACTTAACAGCTTCATTTATACCACAAATAGCCAAATCGATATCTGCCTGACGTTTCTTGCTGAATTCTGACTTAAGGATTGCTGATGCTGCTTCAACTTCTGCAATTGGCTTTGCTTTCTTTTGCATTTCGGACACCATTCAAAAGTCTTTTCGAGACAGATAACTTGACCGGGTCACTATTAAACCTTCTCATGAAAGATGAAACACTCCTACACCTCTTCAGAGTTGCATCGTATAATCGTGTTCTTCCATGAGTAAGGACAAGTTTATTTTCACTGGAGAATTGTGATAGCGTTCCATGAGATAGCATTAAGCACAAGTTAATCAATATTACCAAGCTGGGAAATGACTGTGCCTAGCACATAGAAATGTGTCACATTTTTGTCACCGAAAGTGTATAAAGCATTTTGACACATTTTTGTCACATTGCTGTATGCCTTTCAAAATGTCTCATTTTGTCACGTCGTACCATCGGCATTCCTGTGATTTTGTTGTTGAATAATGCTAAATGTTTTTAGACTTCATATTTAGATCAGAAAACAATATTAAGAGAATCACTTGATACTATATTATAAGCATACTTAGGTCATAATAGATTATATAAGAACACAAAAATAGATATTTAATTTTTAAAACATACTCAACCATTATGTGACTAAAAGCGTAATTAACTTTTTATCACGTATTCGTTTTAAAGAAAACAAAAACTGCTAAATGAGAAACTGTGAACACAATATAATAATATGCAAACTAAAAGCAACCTATAAAGATATTATAACAAGTGAGTTAGCATCCACATTTGCACGACAGCATTATAAAAACCTCCATTTTAAATATAATATATTGGAACCTGTCTCCATGTGAAAATGCATACCTTTTGACCCGGAACATAAGCTGCAATATAATATTCGTCGTTCGTGTAACTCAACTTAAACTGGTTCATATCTTTGAGAACAAGCCGACAGTCCTTCTTACCTAAAATAATCAATAAGAAGAATCAACATTATAGTGTAGGTCACATTCTGTATCGTTCGTTAATAGTGTGATTCAGAATTAAATACAACTAAATAATAGTTTGGGACAAATCGACAACGTATCAGATCAAACAATTATGCTATCGAAACAAATCTTAAAGGTAAGTGTAGTTTAAAAAAAGTTCTTGACGATAGCCTTAAAAACAGAAAACAAACACATTTCAAAGGCATGTTACTATCGGTACTGATTCTTAGAAACAAATTCAATAACCAAGAAATAAACTCCATTAAAAAAGTTAAATAGACGTGAAAGATGGGAACACAATAAGCAGCGTTGCTATAGAATACATTAAAATGGAATGTATAAAAAAACATATTTGGTTGAATAATAATCGATTATTTCCTTTGGTTGGCACTGAAGAACGCAAACATAACACCGGTTAGTGTAAGTGTAATAAGTTAATAAAATGGTAATATTTATTTGAAATTAACATCAGATTAACGCAGAATATGCTAAATAATTTCTGACAACATTAAATTGCAATATAAAATTAATTACTAATATTAGCAATTTGAAAAAAACTACAAGGTCTAAAATAGATAGACACCACACAAAAGTGGGCAACTTCTACATCACCAAGTTTCCAGTATAAAAACGACATCGGTTTACCAACATTTGTAGACCCAAATACAAAATCGCACGTAAAAAAGAGTCTTCAAGAAGCTTCTGCTTTACAAAACGTATCATTACTCGCGCCCGATTGGTTGAATATCATTGTTGAGAAACTCTTTTCAAGACAACTGAAACTTCGCTTTTGCGATCAACTCACTGAAATCGTTGTCCCTGTAGATGTGAAGTTCGCTCGTAATTCCTCGAACACACAAAACCTCATCCGCGGACCACTGAGGACACCTTAAAAACAGAAATACGATATTTCAATCGATACGAGAACACATCAAACTGGGGAAATAAAGTGAAAACACAATCGATAAAATGTAAATGGATATTAATTTAAATTATCTGTTTGCAATTGGTCTAGGTGTAGGCCTACTGTCCATTTCGCTATTTCTCTGTGCGTGCAATTGAATTGTTTTTCTTTTTGTGTATATATTGATGCGTATAGATGTGTGTTGAACGTGTGTAACTCTCGTTGTCCTATCAGTACACCGTCTACATGTTCAATAGCTGTTCTCTAATAATGTTAGTGCAATTGATATCCCCAACCTCTTAGAATTGATCTCCTATTGTGTGCGCTTTGTCTCACTTTTGTCGTCTGTCCTGAAAAGCACTAATGTCAATAGTTAATAAAAAAGTTAACTAAAGTTATTTAGTGGCCTAAAATTAAGAACGAAAGTTTCATTTAATTTTTTATTACTTCGGTAATTTTTTAATATTCGTAAATGATGTATATGTTGTAAGTTTTATAACTTATAATATGGTTCATGTAAGATGGTACTATGCCTCATTTCAGCAGCATCGTACGCGATTGTTCGGTTGACGTGGGACGATTGATTGGGCACCTCGATAGCCGGACTTGACTCCAATGAATTTTTTCATATGGGGTGCTATCAAAAATAGAGTTTATTCCTTCAACTCAACAATATTGGATAATTTGAAAGCAGCAATTATCCATGAATTTGCAGTGGTAGGCAAGAACAAAGAGTTATGTGAAAGTCTATAAAAATTTCCTTTCAGCAGAATATTGTAACTTTATGTAGGACCCTATTTTAGACAGATTCATGGTGTACATCTAATTAACTGATTACAAAAATAATAATATGTACATAAAAATTGTCAGTTCATGGTTTGGGCTACATAATAATCATAAACTTTTTTTCGTTTTTAATTATACATATATTCTTGCAAACAGAATCTCAACTTCTTAGGGATAGTCGGCAGAATTGTGATCAGCCTTCTTGAGTGCATCTTCCACTGCTTTTCTTTCATTTCTGTAATTTTCGTCAAGGAAGGAAGATTTCTCTTAAGCAATCAGTCTCATTGTCTACAGCTGCTGTCAGGTTGCTAATGGCCTTTTGTAGGGCCACCTCTGCTTCCAGCCATTTCAATAGGTAACCTTATCTGTGGCCTACCAATTGAACTAATTATAGTTCATTGGGCCTACCACGGAATGAAATTAGACTATTAAGGATGGTTACCTCGGCGGAGCATTTATAAATTATGTCATAATTGAAGAACGCTATTTCAGCTTATAACCAACAGCCCGACTGAAGGCATACTATCCCTTTCAATATTTCAATAGTCCCTTTCAAAGGACGCGTGTAGTTTGGCGGTATCTTCTCTGCCTTCAGTCCAGAAGGTAGTGCAATCGAGTCCAAGCCCTTACTTTTAGCATTAGTAAACAGATTGTGCTACCATATTGAGTATATCATAGTGTTGGTTATAAGCTGAAAAAGAGTATTTAATTAAAAATATTATATTATAATACTTCGCTGAAGTAACCCTCGCTTGATAGTATAACATGGTTAAAAATAGTAAAACATATTTTATATTAAATTAAAACAATTTAATATCACAGGGACCACTGCTAATATCGCAGAGTTGAGTCAAAATATCGCAGCTTGTGGAAACACTGAAAATGGTTTAAAAACAGAATTTTCACTTACGTGTCCGATTATTAAAACCATTATAATTAGAACATCTTTGTCACTAAATAGACCGCTACCAAAGTGTCAAATGAGAACAAATTACACATTTAGAAGCAACATGAAATAGTACACCATCATGACCAAATCGAGAACAGTCTATTATCACAGATTATATATTATAATGCTTGTGTGTTTATTTGACTCACCACGCCTAAATAGGCTTCGAAAACCGCTCGATGCTTTCAGGGTTAATACGTATATATAAACTACAGTAGAACGAATATTGGATGATAGTAAATGACTCATTCGCTTAAAAAATTACATTCTCGAGGGTTCATGCATTACATTTACAATATGTATATAATTATAGATAAAATAACAAATATATAATATAATAATAAAGCTGTAATGGTGTTTACTGAACAAAAACGTACCAATTCTCCGACTTTCTATGAACAAAGGATTGCAAAAGAGTTCCAGTATTTGCTTCATAAAGGTTGAGATTAGGGGAGCCACTGGGATCGTCTTTGGTCACTGGAAGAAAAATTGATTGGCAAATTAACTTTTTTTTAATTTACAAGAGGTAAAGTTGTCTCACCACGCCACAACCAGAACGACATTCACAAGTTCTAAAAATCCTTCCAGAACACACATACCAAGTTCCTTTTCATGCGAGAGCAGCTCAAGCCAGCCTGGCTGTTTTTTACTTCTGCACACATGACACAATACATTACCTGGAAATGTGCAAACCTAGAGTTGCCTCATCTGCAAATTCCAAATTAATAAATCCATTTTTACACTCACATTGTACCCAATCAATTTACCTGGCGAACACGAATCAATCCTCACTCACAGAAACGATTAAAATAATTCATTTGCAACATTTCACCCACCCCAACCAACCCTTTTATTCGTATACAACCCAGATATTCTTTCCTAAACTCCGACCACTAAACAATGATTATCAAGTCTTAACAACAAACAACAACTATCTACACACCAGTTCTACTTTATTCTGAGCTTACAAACATCATTCCACACAGTTATTTTATCATTTAGACTACCGTATGAACATTGACGTACCCTGATAAGGTTCCCAAGTTGCCAGAATATTTCCGGAGGGGGAAAATGCGAGTTTTGAAGTTCTTGGTTTGTCCACATCCATGGAATATTTGTGTTCAACTGTGTCGCGTACAATAAGGCTATTGAATAGAAGGTGTATATTTATATAAATCAATATTATATCAATAAATTCGGACAACTAAGGACAATACAGGGAGGTAACAACATCAACGGGGGTCACGGCTATGCAACCAGCTGTATAATTCATATTCATATAAATGAACTTAAAGACTTAATGTTTTAAATTTGTCAATAATGCTACTACAACCCCCCCCCCCCCCGAACAAACCCTATTTATTGCATATTCGTACGAATTATGAAGCCTATCAAAAAATTGAAATCCGAGGAAGATTTCTCTAGCCTGACAATAACACAATGATATATGGCCCATGGGTTATGAGTTTCCTTTTTTACTGAATATTTAGTTATTATGCATTTTAAATATTTCATATTTTTTTAAAATTTCACAAACTTAGGAGTAGAATTATTAAGTAAAAGTCAAGAGTAAGGAAACTTAATAGCTTTCATGATTGTAAATCACATACCTACATCAAATGCAACCACTCTTGATAGTGACTTTAACCAAGATTGCATAAATCAAGCCCTCACAAGAACCTGACAACATTTTTGGAAATAAAGATATACATAATGACAAAAACCAAACATTCATGGTACAGTAATGGTGAAAATTAACAAAACATTATTTTGATAGATCTCTACAGAGAACATAACTTTTTTTTAGTACAATATATATTTGTATTACAAATAGTTACCATAGGATCAGTGAAATACATTAAACTCACTTGAACAAACAAATTTGATCATTAACAATATGTTTTAAGTATTCAATGTGAATTTGGTTTGTTTTAAAAAAACTATTAAACTATTAAACATTAATATTAAATGAGCTGCATAGGAGTGCTGTTAAACATAACTACAAAAAGTTTAGTTAAATGAAATGTAAATAGATTACTTAAATTAGCCCAGCTATTTGCATAATCAACATAAAAATGTTACAATCACAAAATTAAAAATCAAATAATATTAAAAACAAGACAAAAGTTGCAATGTTAATGAAGAAAATATTTAATTAAATTCGTAAATGATTATTTTTTATAATAACCAAAACATTGTACTTAAATTAGCAGGCAAAATAATTTTGCTTGATTGCATGTTTGTTATCTATGTAAATGTTACTAACATTGCCTTATGACACATATGTTTGTGTATTTTTCTTCTGCAGAATCTAAATCAACTGTTAGAATTATTCACTTTAATTTAAATATTCAATACAAAATTTATCAAAAATAATAATATAATTGACATTAGTTTAAGGAATTAATAATTCAAATATATAAAATAAACTTTTCAATGATACAATATTTCTCAAAATAATAACATACCGGTGTCCATTGCAGAAAGCAAACTTGGCTCCATTATCAGAATAAGCAAAAACTCGAATCTCACAAGGATCTCTGCAATATAAAATGTATAAAAATATATTTTAAAACCATTCCTTCATTAGTAAAAAAAATAACTTATTACATACACCAAACTAATAAAATTTAAATTTGTGCCCCAATAGCCTACTACAAATAGTAAGGTGGACCAGTTCCCAGTAGGGACATATCTTTAGCCAGAGGGCCTCTACTGCTGGAAGGACAGTGTTACCTCTCATACTAGTTGCAGTTGAGTTTAATGTTGTCTCCAGACAGTACATAGTTTGTACAAATTAAAAAATATATTTATACAAAAAATGCGTCAAGATGGAATCAAGATTAATTAGCAATAGTGTGCACTTAAAAATGATCACAAATTATTATGCTTACCACACTATTCACATTGTTATTGATTGGTCAAAATGGCCCATATAGTTACTAAAAGTGAACAAATCAACTTATTGTTGCAAGTCAAAATTCTTTACTTAGAAGAAATTGATTATGAATACCAGTTTAGACAGTTTGCTAAGTGAAAAATGAATTCTTGTTATAAATTACACACCATAAAAAAATTCAGGACATTCAAACCATGTGGGAACCCTACTTTTACAAATATGTCATTCAATGAATCACACTTCCATAGGGAAAATATTATTACATTTTAATGTTAAATTATGTATCATAAAATTAAATGCATTTGATTTATGATTAACTATATATGTATATTTAGAAATATATATACTACTTTTCACTCATCCATTCATTTACACATCATAATAACAATTTTACATATTATGCAAAATATTATCTTACACTAAAATAATTTTATTATAATAACTGAATTTATTTCACAATAATTGAACATTTTTATAAGTATGGTATTAATATATCTAGTGGCATAAATGATTATATGGAATTTATTTCACAATAATTGAACATTTTTATAAGTATGGTTATAATATATCTAGTGGCATAAATGATTATATACCATTTTACTTAATAATTACAATCTGATGTGTCTATTATGCTTTAAAAATGGTAAAATGAAACATACTTCTCAAATTGATTAGTTTTCAATATATTAAAAGAAAACAATTAAAGGTTATATACCAAATAAAGAATATTACCATACATACTTTGCAATTTCTTTTAGATTTCTTCCTTCAAGTTTGTAAATTGCAAGACCACCAGATCCCCTTGCTGCAAATAAAGAAAATTGAACTATAAATGTTTGATCTTTATGTAAACATACTACATGGACTACAAGAGTGACTACTTTCAACATATAATAATATATATTTATACAAAAAATCTACATAAAATATTCAAAGTGCTAATTCATGTTACAAAATCTGATTATAGGGCTTAATATTAATAAAAATTATTCATTTATCATAATGCATAATATATAATTTAATAATATACTTTTTAAGTATTTATAATAGTAATTATATTTGGGAGTATATTCACTTAGTACAGGTTTTATGAGTATTCTTTTTCCTAATTAAACAATACATAGTTGGACTATGAAGTCTTGTCATACAAGGTCCAATAAAAAAAAGGAACTGCTGTGTAATATATTAACAATAATTTTTTTTTTAATAATAGCCAACATTCAGTGCTGGTGCAGCTCAATTTAATAAATAAAAAAACGCAGGTGGTTGAAAATAACGCTGGGAATAATTTATTACAAAAAGACTAGATATACTGGTAGATAATAGATATATAGCAAATGTGAGAATAAAATGTTAGAACAATGAGTTAGTGGATTGTCTTTCAATGAAAATCATTTATTTTTCGGGACTTTGGGTAGAATTGACAATCTAGAAGACACAATCTTTCTCTTCATTTATTTGGCTTCTTCAGCTGTTTTCATCAGAACATGCTCCAATACTTTCTTCTTGATGCTGAAAATGTGAATTAAATACACAATAATAATATTTCAAGTTTGTGGATATAAAACATCCATGACACGAAAAAAGTTTTTATTGTATATACTTTTGTTTTTCCTTTGGGATATCACATTCATCCATGGTTGCCTTTTCTAGCAGCTTGTGAGCATTTTGTAAATCTGAGTAAGCTTTTTGAAGGCGTCTCTCTGCTTTAAGCGTTTTGGAAGCTGCTTCTTTCTTTTTTTCTTCCACAGTTGCCTCCTCTTCTCTCAACTTTCGCAATGCCGACTTCCGAACTGAAACCTCTTTAGTCATATTCTGCAATCTTTCCTTCTCTTTAGCCAATTTACGATCATCATCTTCGGATTTCTTTCTCACTAGTAATTAACCATTTTATTTATACAAATTATAAAACATTAGTTACAAAGCTGACAGTTTAATAGGTCTTACAAGCCCAGGACCCTGAAAAATACATATTATAATTTTTTTGAAAATTTATGGCAAAAAATTAACACTAGGAAGTATGAAAAAAACGCATAACGCTGGAAAATTTCAAAATAACGCTCAGTGTTAAATAATGCAGGCTGCACCAGCACTGAACATTATAACTTCAGTATAAGCAAAATAAATTCCAGATATATTTAAAACTAAATAAAATAGAAAAATTATGGACTAAATAATAACTTATATCTATACTTAATTAATGTCTTTCTTGTGACAGCTTTACAAAACTCAATAGTTTAATCTATATCAAATAATAATGAATTCAATAAGTCATTTTAATAAACAACTTCACCTGCTATCATGGAAATGTGTACATCCACCCTTATGAGTCTTAATTTTATTGCAGATTTGTGCTGATCTCAGGCAGTTGCATGTGAAGGCCGAGGCCAGTGGCAACACAGAACCTGCAACATGGGTATTACTTGACAAGAGTATCATAAGGCAGTGTTTAGTTAGTATTTTTTAATTGATTAAAAAGTGGTAATAGTAAAATATTGTAATTTATTTTCATTATTTTCCATATTTTCATACATGGTTGATATTGCATTTCATTGCCCTGCTGAAGCTGTAGTCACCATGTCATTAACCTCCATAGGTTGATGAGGATTTCGATGTGCAACGCCTACCAATTGAAGATGTTATTCTTCCAGAGGAGCCTTCTCTGGATGACATGCTCCTGGTGGAGGTAAATATTCCTGAGGAAGAAGAATTCATGGTTGTTGAGGGCGGCTCTCAGAAAGTGGGTTGCAAACTTATTTGGAATGGTTTTGCATATGCCCAAAAGTGATATATGCCCAGAAATACCTCATTTTATAGAAATATAAAATGTGGTAAAAATATAGTTGCTTTTTCTTATACAATTAAAAAAGTGTTATGTATTATTGAGCTATGCCTATAAAGAGATAATGAATTTTTTTATCAATATTTAATTGGTAGGAATATAATTTAATCCATACCAATAAAAATAAAGTACTATATAGCTACGATTTTGATGCTTATTTTTACACTATTTTTAATACCAGATGTTAAACATCTTTATTTTCATAAAGATTTTATACATTTAATTATTCTTTTAATAAAAAAATAATTTATTTGTATAGTTTATTTATATTATTGATTTGCATTTGGTAGATGCAGATGTGTAAAATACTAAATCTGCAATATTGTAATATTTTTTAAAATAAATATCAATGCGCCAAACAGATGGTTTATAATTTATTATTGAATTAAATTATTCAATATTTTATTTTACTTCGTAGAAGTCATATATCACTAATTTATCATATTATACCACTATTATAATTATTATTTAAATGTTTATGTGTGTTTAATTTCTTGCACATTGTCCAGACAAATGTTCACACTAACACATATAAACTAATCCTATATATTGTGCAATTGACAACATCAGAGGATTAATTTTTGACATTTATTTGAAATGAGTTACAGATAACAACATTGCAAAATTTGTTAAAGGATTAATAACAAAGGTAGCAAGCCACCAACCCTTTATTGGTTTAATAGTATTAATTGTTACAATAATTTATGGACTGTGCACTATAATAATAACACAAATTGGTGATCATATTATACATATAATAATTAATAAGCATATTACATAACTAAAGTAAATATAAAATTTTCAAATTTAATTTTAAGTTTATTTAATTTTCATGAGAATTATTTTCTAAATAGTTAAAAACTTTAATATCAATCTGTTACAATATTATACATAAAAGTATCATGCTTTTTCTTAAAATGACTATTAATTATTTTAATATAACAATACATTTACTTGATAATAATGCAAATTTGCCACACCCCTAATTAGGTTTTTGGATACACAGCTGCTACTTTCACTGGGGGGCAAGCCCTGCCATGTATTGGCAAATCCAGGAGATCTTCAACTCATGTCTCATGGATTCCTCAGGCAGGTTTTCACATTGCCTTTCATGCCTGGTGAACAGATTGCTGTCATGCTCCTACTCATGATCCAACTCTCCACAAGGTTATAGGCTACATACAGACTTTCTAGGTCGAGGCAAACATGTGTCAACTCAGGAGTAGTCTGTATACCAACAGCCCATTCAAATTAGCAATGTAAGTTAAAATATAGGTCAATTATATTAAGCTATTTTATTGAAAAATATACAGATACCTGCCTGAAATAAGCCGTAATGAAAAAATAGTAATGGACCTTACAAATATCTAAGAATATTTTTAAAACAGTTAGTATGGTCAATATCATTATTATAAATGTTACATTATATATATATTGTATATACCGGTTCATATCAGTGTTAATTATTTTCCTTTGTTATTTCAGGATGTGGAGGGCTGGCACAGATGAATGAATGCCAAGGTTTGTGGCAGGTCCGAAATTCTGCTTTACAAGTTAATTATAACCCTTGAACTGAAAGCATACTCATCTTTCCAAATCAAAATTATTAAAAATTATACTATTATATTTAATAACAATTACTTGCATAACACAGCATGTCTACCATTAAATAGTTATATATGAACAATTTGTAGAATGTTTTTTTAAATTAAAAGAAATGTGTTTAAATTCACTACAAAAAGTATAAAAATACAAATAGTTTAAAACTACATTGAAATGTAGACATTAAAGAATATTTTTTAGGCACCTATCAAGTACTTCACATTTTATTAACTAATTTGGTATAATGTATGATGATTAAACAACTAATTTTATATAAATACATTTATATATTTTCAAAAGTATAAGTTAATTTATTTTAGTTATTAACAAAACACTATTAAAATGTTGCTTTATGGTCTGTAGACATTTTCTCTCTTCTATGTATGTTTTCTCCTGTGGACATTTTCTTTTGTGGACGTTTTCTCTTAGAATCTTAGTATAAACCATTTTTTTCAAAGTGGTCTTCTAGTTCTAGTCATTTGTTGCACAATGTTCTACTTGTATATATTTAATAACTAAACTTGGAGTGTATTCTCTATATATTTGACTTGGTCTTGATCCACACATGAACTGTAATTAAATTATGTAAAAGTATATTTCGTTTTTCTGAATTTTTTACTTTGCTAAATTCAAAATAAAAGAATTAAATTTAAACAAAATATCAAAATATTTATAGAAATAATCACTTTGGCTGTATACCTAAGAATTCCAGTGAAAATAGCCAAAATGTCTATATCTCCCAGGTATCTCCTCCATTAAACATCACAATTTATGGTGAGGCAAGAAGCTGAGCCTCTAAATCAGCACGAAACGTCGAATTTTTCCAGTTTTAAAGCTTAGATTGCATTTAAAGACATCTAATTAACATAATTTGTTTATTCTTTGTTCTGTTAAATCAAGTGTTTTTATGCCATGCTATTTAAAATTGTATAGGTCTAGAGACTAATTGGAAATGGTTTTGGATAAATATAATACATATTTTGTTTATATATATATCACAGGGATGATCCGCCCTATGTATCAAATTTTTACATTATTTTCACCACTACAATCTTTTGAAATGGTGTGCTCTAAAATGCATTTAAAGGCCTCTAAAATCATTATTATGAGAAACTAAAACAGTTAGAAATGGCTGTTTTGAGGTGACGTACATACTCAAATTATTTTCAAAACATAATATCAGAAATATTTTTGATGTTATAACATATTTAAAAAACAAAAAGAATGCCATTTAATTTGCATCTACCTGGCTACGTGCCTGGTCTTTAAAAATACAAATGTCATCCATTGTCAGTATAATTTTGGCACAGAGCCAAAAGAATGAATGTATTTCAAAAGAATGAATTTC
>JAUZND010000327.1:0-14227 GCA_034780555.1 Coelogynopora nodosa | reverse complement strand
ACATGATATTTGATTTAAATCAAGAATAATTACTTTTTAAACTTGAAAATCAGTTTTTTGCTTCTCCTGTAAAATAACGATTTTGGAGATAGGCAGTTATTGCATGCACTTAGCGCAAAGTGGAGATAGGCAGACATTGTATGTCGACGACAATATACGGACGTTAATAAATAAAAATTATGTTAAACAACTAATAAAACATACAATCATTAGATGTTCTGCTAAGAAATCAAAATGATCAATAATTTAAAATCATAACAATATTTGTATAGATACTATAAATAAATGTTTAAAAAATGTTCTCAATAATTTTTACAGTAAATTTATAAATTGTTGTCATGATTTTAAATTATTTGATTAGATTATTTTGATTTCTTAGCTTAATATCTAATGATTATATGTTTCATTTGGTTGTTTAAAATAATTTTAGTATATTTATTCTCGAAAATGGGATCGGAAATACTTTTCAATTCCGCATTTGGAAAATATATTTTCATTTATCCACAAATGAGGTTTCTATTTTTTTAATATAGTTGATGCTCACCCCATGCCCACAGTATTCAGCGGGATAGTTGAGAGCAAGTGAACACTGTTCGTCCAGCGTTCTCGACTCTCCGGGAAGTCGATCCTTATGATATTCGATGATTTTTATGGCGGAATATAGAATCGGGGACTGATTATGTCGTCGTAGGCAATTGGAGTATTCCGAACTATAATATGAAACGCAAACTGTTATGTTCAACTGGTTATGTCCGCCATGTACCTCTATAAATTCACTAAAGAACATTGAAAGTTTACTTTAGTTAACTAAGACTATTTATATATATATATATATAGACATTTATAAATTTATGGAGGCGTTCAGAGACATTTTTAGGCAGTAATAGACATGTTTGATAGTATATTTTGTTTGGCGGGTGGTTTTTTAGAGGTTGGGTTTAGTATAATAACAATTTAATCTAATGCAATATAATAAAATCAAATGAATAAATAACGCATTATCTGTAAAACTGACTGCTACAATAATGATACAAGACGTATAATATTATTTACGTTTATTATTTAACTTTATCTTTATTGTAGCAAGTCACTTATTAGAATCACTTGTTAGTGGTATAGAGATATTGTGATGTCTAACTTTGGATGTGAAACACCCTTAAAGTAAATATTCATTGTTAGCATACTAACTTTGTTGAAAACGTTTAACTCTAAAACTCTGGATATCGTTATGTTCTTTTATGCCACCAGAAATTGAATTATTGCTTTTTTTGTAACAGTAAATGAAGACATTTTATTCAATTCTCCAACCCAACCACAAAACAAATGAAAAATATAAATGAAATATATAAAAGAAGAACCAGAAATTATCTATCAATGCGACTGTCAATTAAGAAACAAAATTTCATAATAATAATAGGATGGTTTATAGGAAAAACAATATTCATAACTAAACCATCAAAACACAAATATTTTTTATAAAAAATATTTACAATCCAAATATAGCTTGTGCTCATGTAAATCCAAAAAAGCAGAAAAATAATTGGGGACAAGCCGGATCAAAAAGAAAACACGTGCAACAAATGATATTTATAGTAAAAAGGAAAGAAAAGATGAGATGGTTTAAACTGTTAATTTAAGTATAATTGTAATAAAATAGTGTCTAATATGTTTGTCAAATTGTCTTGTCACGAACATTATTGTACAAATGAACGAAATAATAAAAAACGCTTTTTAGATATAAAAGTTATACAAATTTACCATAAATGTTTTTATCGTTTAATGTTTGAAAAAATGTACATATAGGTGAGTCCCAATTAGCCGCATTTCCAATTCGCCAACAGTCCCCGTTCACCAACATTCCCAGTTCACCTACACTAGCAGTTCACCCACACTCGATGATATAACGATGATATTATGATGATATAATTTGTAGAATTTTAAGTTCGTCAACACCTCTAGAATTAGTAGACACAGAACAGCGTTTAACAATTATAATAAAAAATTAAATGAAATGAAATTAATGCAAAAATAGTAAACGAATGTATTTTTTCAAACGATTTGTAATCGTTTATTATAATTGATAAGCGGATAAACATTGAAAGGGACATGAACTGGGACAAGTGTGGGTGAACTGGGAACATTGTGGGTGAACTGGGAAAATTGTGGGTGAACTGGGAAAATGGTGGGTAAATGGTGGGTGAAGTGGGAAAATTGTGGGTGAACAGGGAATGTTGGTAAAATGGGTGAGAGTGTTGGTGAAATGGAAGACAATCCTTTTCATATATAAAAATGAAGTGTTCACCTATGATGAGTATAATACACACTATTGTGATTATAGTAAAGGCCTATACCCACCAAGCGCGACGCGACGTGCCGCAAAAAGTTTCTTACATACATTTCAATAAACCTGTTTCAACCAGATGCAACGTGACGAAACTAAAGTTGAAATTAATAAAAAAATTATGTGACGCCGCGGAACGAAATGAATATTTCAATACAAACACTATAATAACTGATGCGACATCATTCATACACACGTTCCTGCATATACTGGAAACAGTGAGAGAGGGAACCTCAGTAACACAGACTGCATCCGTTGGTCATGAACAACAATAGCTGCCTGCATATACGTATCTCCCCAATCTATACGTGACACCGGACTGAAGAACAGATGCAGATACACATGTATCTTTATAGAGCCATAATAGAACTGGGTATTTCGTCGCGTCGTGCTTAGTGAGAACCAATTTTTTTCCGCGCGGCACTCTTTCGTGTTTCGTCGCGTCGCGTCGCGCTTGGTGGGTATAGGCCTTAATACTGAAATATCTTTAACTTACTCGAGAAAATAGTTAATTTTTTGCTGACTGCACTCCGACCATCGCCATGGGTAGAGGTGATAGGAAAGACTGGTCGACATGATGGTGTCATGAATGGCATTCTCAGGTTTGTCCTCAACTTTTTGTGGTGAGCACTTGGATTTTTCAGAGAAATCGTGAAGCGCACCAAGTCTTAGAAAATGAAAGGAAAACATTTTTTCATTAAAATAGCTTTTTTTGACGAATCGAACATTTTATTAGGTTATTTAAAAAACAACCTTTAAGCAAAATATATAATTAAGCATAAATATTGAATTTTATATAGACCCAATCATATATTAGTAAATAATATTTCTTATTCCGTTGGTTGTTCTAGATAATTCCTTATTTAGGTAATGTAATATTCGTAATGTAATAATATATATGTTTTTTCAAAGACATCGAATTTGTTTTATTGAAATATTTACTGATTATTTTATTCATTCATTGATGCGATTCCTGTTATTTTTATATTTAAGGCTTAATTTTAAATATCTATAACATATTGTAACTATATTAAACATTGATATCCTACGTATGTACATAACTTTAGCTTCTGCATTATTTTGTTTTGAATATTGTACGAAACATATAGAAATTATAATCGAATATATAAATATTGATGTGAATATTGTTGACAGGTATAAGAATACATGGAAAATAAATTTATAAAAATCCTGCAAACTTCAAATAGTATTTATATCTCAAATATTTTAACTACATATATAATATGTATATGTCTACAATACCTAACACATATATGATTGTTTTCTGTCACCCGTACTATAGACCACCAACATCTTTTATTTATTTTAACTAGTAATACGAGAATCCAAATCCGAAGCACATGCACACACATGTATATATATATATATGTATATATACATACGTACATATAAATCAATATTACTGAAATCAGTAGAATGTTAAATTCATTATTCCACAACTCGGCCGAACCGCAGAGTGCTTTTCATGCAACATAAAACCATGTTTAATAAACACCTCTGCTAGAAAACGCCTTAATGGAAGATAATTTATCATGGATCATATCGTTTTAAGATCCAACCGATTCGTGTATTATCCTTTAATGCGTTCATTTATTGATTTTATCGATAGAATTTCATGTTGTGTCTCTTGTCAGGTGTAAATTACTTTCATCTTTTAGGACAAGTTACTATCCCGAATATTCATTATTCATATTATGGTTTAAAGAAAAAAAGTTTCGTCGAATGTTTATAAAAATATTCAATTAATGAATGATCAAAATAGTAGTTTTAAATTGTGTTATGGGTGCACATTATTTAAATACGAGAACTATGATGCTTATATAACTATTGCTAGATTAGCTTTACAAAGTGATGCTAAGCAATATTATCAAGTCGAATCTCTTATAAGTAGTGGTTTTACATAAGTTTTGAGGAATGTTTCGTAGACTATGTAGGAATGCAAGTTTACCGTAATAAGCTTTCTATATATTTATTGCAAATATGGAAGGATATGCAGCCTGACATATAAGCATAAAATATCAAATGATATATTTCCGTATTTTCACTTGTTATAAAAAAGGAATGTATGATGATTATAACCTGTGGGTCTATAATCGCATACCTCGAAATTATACCATATGATGAGGTCATTAAATATATATATATATACTATATATCGGTGGCGGCGGAAGCTAATTTTAACTGGACCGGCAAAATTTCAGATAGCGTGAATTTTTGTATATATATTCCGGCTAATATAAAATATCTGACTATATTTTTAGTAAGTAGAAAAGTCATAACTTTGAAAAGAGACAGATAATTATGTCTTGATGTTAGTATTATTCGTAATAATAGCCAAGGAAGTAGGCAATCAATACACTTTTATATCAATGATAGAATTATTATTTTATACTCAAACGTTTGCAAAATTGGCAAAATAATATGGCTCTCCAATCGCTCTTTGTAAATAGTGAGAAGAATGCAATGATTTAGTCGGTTTTGTTGCATACTTTTACATACATAAATATAATACATAAATAAATTCAGTCAGCGCATGAAAAATAATTATTTTGAAAAAAAGTAATAAAAAATATTCCAAATTTCAGTTTGGTAAAAACTGGCCCGGCGTCTGCCGTATCTGTCGGCTCTGCTCCGCCGCTCTCGTTAAATATACTGATACTTAAGTGAATGAGGCTTGTAGCTTTCGTTAAAAAATGTTTTCAGTGTTTAGACAACAAACATTAAACGTAATCATTATGAATAATTTAATTTAATTTATGATATAATATCTTTAATTCACAAAAATATAGAGTATAGAATAATTTTTTTAATTTTAATATTTCACAATAATAAATATTATTATTACATAGTATTAGTATTATTATTAGACACTGTTTATTTACTAATACAAATATGAATATTTAATATTTAAGTTTTAACGTATTTTGAAAATGTATCAGTGAAAAGTGTCAAACGATATTTTATTCCTAATATACTATTTTTAGAAATTGTATCCTTGAATTGAAGACATTCGTTGACGTTTTCTACATCAAATAAACCTAACGTACTAAACTGTATTGCTCTAAGACTATTTTCCACGACAAACCATTCTACTGAGATCGCAGAATATATACATTTAGATAATTATCAATTTATTCCGATTGTAATCGGAATATAAAAGAGGTTTTACACAATTTCAAGTTAGACATGAATTACGATTAGACACAAATTACAGTAAATGTTGTCAGTCATGAGTGACAGTCTGTATTCAGAAAATCTTACTTACTGATGTCCGAGTTCATGGGCAATGATAAAACCTGTTCCTAGGCCTTTGTCCATCACGGCAAAGCAATTGTTTCGCTCATCGCACATGGATCTCAATTGAGCAACGCCTGGAATGCATACAATGTAACACACATGTTGAATCTCTTTTTTACGGCAGAAAAATATCAATTTAAGATTTTACTACGAGCAAAAGAGGTGTGTAACTTATATTTTGTAAAATTCTTTCCAATTGAAAAGCACCATATAATATGTGATAATACTAAAATTAAACACATTTAAAGTAATGATTACCGCTCACCATTGCGGGAAAGGTTTCAGTTACGCCTGACTGTTTCCAATTATATTTTAATTATAATATCAAACTTCACTAATGCCATACAACGATTATATATTATTATTAAGTACCGAGCAATGCATATGTAATATATTATACAGGGTGGTGCATGGGTAGTTAGCTCCAAATATTAAAATATATCAGTTAATTATTTAAACAAGTTGTTTAAAAAGTAGTTTTCAATATTTCAAAATTATAATGTATGTTATTTTTATTAAGAAATATATTTATTTATAAATTGACAGGAAAAACAGAAAAACTACCTATGCACAACCTCATATTATATCGCAATAGCTTTTTTACATTTTAACAGATCCATGCTGATCGATTTGTTCAATTAAATCTAATCTCATTTTAAAAGGATCTTACGTCTGTAATTTTCTTAGTGCGGCACATATTACTATCATGTTAATTGGAAAAATAGTTGGACATAATATATCATAACATAACTATCATTTTATGGTAAAAATTATGATGTTTAAATTCTACAGTAAATTGAACATTGTTAAAATTGTGTTCGTTCAATATATGTGAGCATTTTATAATGTAAGATATAGAAATTATTAATATAAATAATACAAAGCAATATAAATAAATAAAGATACCATTATGGCATTCGGTATTTAAGAAATTAATCATAAGGGTAAATGTGACTAAATAAATGCGCAAGATCATTATTTTATCGTTAATATTATATTAAAAATAAATTGATTAGATTTTAGCGTAGCATTTATATTTAGCATTATTAGATAGAGTGGATTACATTTTGTTTACTCTATGACTGAGGGTTATCATTTGTATTTTTTTTACAAGTTAGGTTTCATGGCGTGATGGTTTTTGGAGCTTTATTCATAGGTTTCGAGATCCTTTGTTTTTTTAACTATGATTAATTCCATTATGACAGTTACAGTTCACCAAATTATACGTCTTGCATAATATACGTCGTTTATAATATACGTCGTGTATAATATACGTCGTGTATAATATACGTCTCGTATAATATACGTCTTGTATAATATACGTCTTGTACATATAATATACGTCTTGTATTTGGATTGAAAAATCTTCTCAATTTATAGTTATAGCTATAGTTTACATGTCTTATTAAAAGTTAGTAGTTTCAAAAAATTAAGAATATGTATTTTTTTGTATTTCATTTTAAGTCAAGAAAAAAAAATAGAAAAATTTGCGATGTAGGATTTGATACCTAATTTGACGTTATCGTGTATATCATATACAAAGTAATATCTCTTGAAGTTATCTGTACATAACTACATATTTCATAATATGGCAATAATAGTGAAAAAAGTAAGCATTTGAGATACAATATATCCATTTTTTGGAGTGCTGATAATGTATGTCTTCGAGAACGTCACCGATTTGATAACTTTGTAGAAGAATTATGATTACTTCTGGTTGTTTGGTTATGAGTTTTATATCAACGATTGAAGGATTTACTATTGTTACTCAAATAATTACGATGTATACGGACGAGGTAGAAAAATTATTTGTAGAATTGGTAAATGTTTGCTTATATTCTATACATGTTCAACTTTCTAAAGCCATAACGTGATAATTCTAAGAATTGCTTGCTTTGATGTGCATGAGTCTTAACATTGACAAAAATATATAAATACAGTAAAGGACTTCACATGTAACAACAAATTTGTATACTGTTGAATACCAGCGCGATTATATCACTGTCCATATACATACATACATTATTATGAACCAGTTTTATAATTGCAATTTGCAGGTGGTTTTTTATTACTATTAGAAAACATTCCAAATACGTTAAAAATCCATTTATTCCAGTATTATTTGTAAAAATGTGCTGATTTTGGGTTATGTACGTGAAATTATATTTATTTATACAAATATTTATGTTTTTTATTAACACCTTAAAATAATAAATCCCTTAAATCTATATTTTTAGTGAACTATCTGAAAGCATTCCAATATAAAAATCTGCTGATACATCTGATATAAACAGCTACATATATATAAAAAAATCTTTCCAGATTTGGTTGTTATATGACATATAGAGAGAAAAAATCCTTAAAACAATGTGAATTTAAAAGATAAGATAATACAATTGTAAATAACTAAATAATAAACAACTTAAATAAAAAAACAAGCTCTATTCTTTTGGTATCTTTTTGTATAAAATAACGGTTTTTAATAGTATACTGTACAGAAATATCGTACATACGTATCTTATTTAATATCTATGTATTGAAAATGTATTGCAAAACCTTACAAGAATCAATTAATGAAGATAATATGACTATAGCTTAAACTAGATAAAATAAGGATTGATTAAAAGTATACTTTTGTAATAAGTTATAATATGGTTGATAATACGATGAAAATCGCATTTTAAATGTAATTATGATTTAAATATTTTAGGAAGTGTTTTAAACATAAATATACATATACTTAAAAATATGCAACACATTTTAAATATTCCAACTAATCAATAATTCAGTAAGCAGAACATTATTTAAAACTCACCTAAAGCTTGCGTAGAAAAGTAACTGAATAATAAAGTAAATACAAAGCAGCATTATAATAAACACATGAATTAAAATTCATACAATATATAAGTATGTGTTGGATAACAGAATCAAAGAAAAGTTATAAAATTTGCTAAACGACGAATGTATATAATAAAAACGATCTATTCAATGGAGAACAATTTAATAAAATAAGTATATCATTATTCTATAAGTGTTAATATTAAGCGTTATATTAATATGTGTGTTAAAGTATATCTAAAAAATAACTAAAATAGAACAGTGAAAAAAAATCTAATATCAGAAAATAAATTTTCGACTACATTTATATTAAAACATAATTATTTTCATTTTGATAATTAACTTTATTTTATAAAATATATTCTATGAAATATTCTAGTGACACAGTTTACACAAGGATGCCTATTTATTTGTAACTATATTTTGTATAAATTTATAATAATATACTATATTATACTATATTATACTATATAATAATATATTTAAAAACAATAAAATCATAAATTACATGAAATTACACAAGTCATATTTAAATATCGTAATAAAAATCAGTATTATTGATAATAAAATCTATTTATATAATTTATTTTCAATAAAATATCCTTAAACATTGTCAATTTTTTATCAATAATATTATCATACACCCACACACCCAATATTGAGCAGTAGAGCAGAGTCCCAAGTGTATGAGACATCCTTGAGCTGGTTGGTCCACTCGCAGAAGGCTTTCAACACCCCTTCATTGTGATTTTTATTCCAGTTGTCCAAGTTGTTACTTCTCTGCAGCACAGAAGTCGTTATTATTATTGTGTCGGTAAATAAGGAAACAGATTATATAAAAGCGCCACATATAACAGGTCAACTAAAAAGTCAATCCAAATATTTTCATAAGTATGTATTGTATTGTGTGTCTGTTTCGCCGGCATTAGAGGGTTAAAATAAGGAAATGTTGTATTACATATGCACTGCCTCCATGTACGATAACAACACAAACCCTACTAAGTCTAACTGAAACGCATTATATTCTTTGTCATGGAGATGCAAACATTTGTCATTTTTTTGCTTATTAACTATTTTTGGAATATCAGCATAGTATAGACTAAAAATAACCAACGTATACGTTTCTTTTTCAAAAGGAGAAATAGGTAAAGACTTATTTTTAACTGAAATGCTATTATTGAAATCAATTTATATATGGACAGTACATAGAAATTTTGTTTTCGTTAAGAAAACCATTGAAAACAATTAATAGGACTATTTGCAGTAAATACTTTACTAAACCTAAAAAATAGTTATCATTATTTTTATATTCACGAAAGAAATAGACTTAAATTTATAATTCATAAAAAAAATTAAATTGTTAGTAGGATGTTTTCCGAAAAAAATTATTATTATATTGATTAGATAGACTAAATGAATTCGATGGAATGTCACTACTCCTAAATAGATTGCATAATTTTATTAAGAAGGCACATGTTTCATCTATTGAACTATGATAGTCATCATTAAAAGACTGTAATAATGCGTTTAATTTTTTCTGGTAGTCACAATTAGTTGCATAATAGTTATTAATAATTTATACATTTGCTAAGCCTATAGTCATAAAACAAAGTGCATAACTCAGAAAAAGATACATGATTAATACATATACATAATACATATAGAGAGAGATTATTATATTTAAATTTAAAAATATTATGTTTACATCAGATTCTGTTATTTTGTTTAAATAATACTAAATTTAAAAAATTATCTTAAATATAATATAATTATGTAAATAATAGTTCAACTTTTTATTTAGTAATAGGGTTATCTGTTAATATTAAAATATAAGAGATTTTTGTAACTATATGGAATAAGCTTTTCGTCCAAAAATCACATTTATAAATATTATGAAAATATGTGGTTCTGTCCATTTTGTTTTATTTAAGACGATATTTTCTTCATTTTACTATTATAGATTTCATAATATATCTCAATGTTATACTATATAGTCGCAGCTAAAATTCGAACTCTGTAGCATCCATTGTTGTCAACATGACATTTTAAAATCATCAAACAGAAATAATTATTCTTTAAACAAAATATCATAATATACTGTTAACGGTAGAATGAAAATTTTAGAATAGTTTTCTTTTATATATTCATGTTCATTTTGTTAAACAGACTTCTTTTTTAACTTATATTGAAGACCATGTTAATGTAGGGACAGCATTTACTAGATTATGCAAAATAATAACGAAACTCAAATATTGAGAGATATTTGGCTTATTTTTCAAACAATGTTTTGCTCTTTTTTTAATATGTAGGCTACAACATAATTTTGAATATGGTTTTAAACTTTTCTTTCTTAAAATGATTTTATTTGTCTACTAATAATGTGTCTAATAAAACGATACATATTAATCAATCTACATTTACCTAAAATCTATATAATCATAAAAATGTTATCTATCTAATCTATTGTAGAGAGTTAAATAAAAGAGTTTTTGTCTCCATAAAATGGAGCAATAGACCTATCTACATTATAGGTGTTAATTGAAATTTGACTAATTCAAACATTATTGTACGAAACATTATTAATGAATACTCTACTTTTATAATTTGTAAAAATACAAATTTTATATTGAAAAGATTCTTATTAGCAACGATAAATGAATCTACAATATATTAGGTTCATTATAATATAATATAATATAATATAATATATATTATAATCAATATAATATATAACCTATATATTATACTAATTAAATTTATTAGCAAAAATTCTTGATATTAATTATTTTAGGTTATGCACGATTTATTTAAATAAAACGCATTAACATTTATATGTTAACTCATTGGTTAAGAACTTACATCACTCATTCAACATATTTATACTGAAACAATTGTCTCAATATAAGTAAGTTGTATTAATAATTACATAATAATCTTCTCTTAGATTATTTATTATTACTAATAGAGTTAATATAATTTTTTGCTTACCTCAAATTTTCTGTCCAATGAAATGATATCAACTATGCTGATCTTGAGGGAAGCTTTTAAGGAAGACCGCCTGAGCATCGCAGAAGCCTGCAAAAAGCCCAACATGTAGCCAATCGGGATGCACTACTTTTGTATATTTATATATACATATAGAAACATAGTATATTATTAAAACAAAATAACAAAAAAGAATTATGGTGTCTGAAAATATTAACAAAGTGAGTAGCGAAAAGAATGATATGGCCTGCTAGTTTGTTGACCTGCACTAATACAGTTGCTTTAATTAATGGATCGTGGGTGGTGTCTATCTCTCTCTCTCTCCTCTCTCTCGATCTCTCACTCTCGAAGGTTAGAATGATCTCTATGGCAGTGTGAAAACAGTATATAGAATTATACAAAAGCGTATTTTTTGCTTTTTGCCAACACGCTAAAGCTAAAAGAACTACGGTCATTTTACTAGCTATAGCTAACCAGCAGTGTTTGATGCTATGCGAAATTTGTTTTTGTAGAGAGCTATATTATGTAATAATAACAAATATATGTAATGATAACAAAATGATATCTACATGTTGATACCAAATTTCCCTCTTTACAATGTTCCGTTCAAAAAGTGAATTTGAGGATGAATCTAGGGAAAAGGTTTTTAACTATAAAAATGATTATAAAATGATTTTAGATATCTGGCTTTCTTGAAAGATCTGCTATATTTATACGAAATTTAGCTTGTAGCAACGTTACAAAAACATGCATTTTATGGATAAAAAAATCCAGTAATAAAAACGATGAAGTAGCAAATGACTATATATAAATATTCTATCTACTTATGCATATATCAAACATATATACACTGGACGAATACAGTTTTACTTTTGCCAACATTTGCCAACATTTTTTTATTATATTTATTAAAAAAAATTACATAAATTTTATTGCTTAAAGGAGATATTGGACACCTTTAATTTTATTTCAAAAAATATATTTTTTTTAATAGCAGCGAAACCTGCAAAAATATTCGTGGATGACAAAGTACATCCACGAATATAGTTTTTCAATAATTTTTAACACGATATAATAATTCCAGATGGATTGTTGGAGTTGTTAATTTCAGATTTATGCAACAAATATAACTAATTCCGCTATATTAAATGTACCATATTTATGTTCACATTTTTTAAATTTAGTGTACATATTTATAAAAAAAAAATTAAAAAAAATATATATATATATAATTATTTATGCAAAATACACGCACAAAACATGACATTTTATTTACATAAATGTAAATTTAGAAGGAAATCCATATATAGGGCCTATGGTTAACAACTCCGTTTTCAAAGCGTTTATCTCGAGTCAGTTGGTAAAGCAGTCTGCAGGACCTAATCAACCATAAGGACAAACAAGAAAGTACACCGAACGTTTTATGAAACATGTATGACAAGTCGTATGTATGACGTGGTTGTATCTAAAGTAGTATCTTTTTTAGTATTTTCTCATAATATAAGGAACGTATTATAGACTTTCATTAAACATTTTCCACGCTGATATTATTGTTATCAAATCTTTGCTTAGTAACAGACAATGTTCGTAATCGTCCTTTAATTTGTTATTTTGTAGTCCTTTTAATTTTAATGAAATAAAGGGTATTGATTTAAATTTATATATGCCACTACTGCTTGGAGGATTTCATACTCAATTTTTTGCATCAAAGTTACATAACGTAATTATTTCACGATATTTGTTATATATTTCACTTTTATTAAATTAAGATCTTAATTTAGATCATACTTCATATTTTAGAATTTGTTGCAATTTGTCTAAATTTTAATAGAATGTACTAATTATTCTATATTGAAATTAAATTAGTCTGTTGTAAAATATCTAGTAATTGATAACTTTTTAATCCATTATTGACATTGACATTGAACATTTTTCACCGAATGTTTTTCACTATTTTACTGCTGATATATTTTTAACAAGTGCGCACAATAGATAAAAAGTGACGTAATCACCTTTGCGTATGAAAAAGTGTAATTAATTTATACTTTATTTAATATAATTTTCAATGTGTGTAATAAATATTCTCTTTCTGTATTAATGTATCCGGTATACGATAGATACATTGTATTTGTATCGAGATTATTTTCCAACAATATGATATTATATCTAGTTCTAAATTGCTCTAATTTAGACACTGTGCCCATAATCGTTATATATGCAATGGTTAATACCATCAATCATTCAGATTTATAGTTTCAATTTCTAAATAAAGCTTTTGTTTCACTTCGATTTGTGTGTTGTGAAAGCGTATGAAAGCGTATGAGTTTTTGGACTCCCGAATGTGTCTGTCAATAGGTTTAAACAATGTATTAGTTACGAGTGTCGATTTCTTTTTGTGGATTACATGTTATTTGTGGGGGTAACTCTTATTATAAATGTCATAAGGTCACCATTGTGAATTACTTTTTTGTGTATTACACTATATTTTTCTGAGCTAATTGATTTGTGTTACAATCATTAGTAATATTTTCAGATCAACAATTATTAGGTTAATTATCCACGTCATCATTTATTAGGTCAATTTTCCAGGTCATCAATTATTAGGTCAATTATTCAGGTCACCAATTATTAGGACAATTATCAATATCATCAATTATTAGGTTAGTAGTATGGAACATCTCTTTCTGCATAACTCCCCCCCCACACGTGACCTTGACCGATTTTTTTTCGATGACTAACCCCCCC
>JAUZND010000326.1:0-14228 GCA_034780555.1 Coelogynopora nodosa | reverse complement strand
ATTTAGTCCATTTATACTTTAATTATTGTATGTTTCACGTATATTTTATGCATTTTATATAATTTATTACAATGCTGGTTTACTAATTTCTGCTAATATCTACGAGTATCTATGGCTAAAAAAAACTATAGTCTAAAGAAAACGTTTTTTTAGTCTATGATTTAAAATATATATATATATATTTTTTTTTTCTGGCCATCCAGAAACATATATAAAATAAATTCGGTAGCGAAAGGGTTAATATATAATTTTGAAGTCTAAAAATTAACTATAGAAAGAAAAAAAAAGTTTTCTTCAGTATTGTATATATTTATGCGTGTATATGCTTAAATTTACTTGATTCAGATATTTCATTTTAAAATATAATTTGAATAGACATTTTAGAAAACAATATGCCGTATAATTTATTTTATATAACGATTACATTTTCAAACCTGTAAAACAATTTGATGGGAATTTTGTTCGTATTAACTTTTCGTCCGGGATTCTTAATTTGCTAGATTTATCTTTGTGGGAATCCCGGTCAAGCTATTTTTTCCTTATGTATTTTAATTTTATCAATAAGCAGGATCCAGGCCGGGGTTCGTAAGATCCCAGTGGAGTGCCGTTCACGGGAATCCTGCGGGGATTTGTTGTCAGGTATTGATTAGTGTAATAGCAACTTAGTTGTAACTTAAATTAATAAAAATTATACAACTTTGCAAACCTTTCATTTATTTGTTGCGAAAAGTCAGAATTTCCGCAACTATTTGCAATTTTTAATTGTATCCTTTGTATATATTCAAAATTAAAATTTATAATTTTCTTAAAAAATACAATAAAAATATTTTTCCGCTTAGCTCGTTTAAATAAATATTTTTTCTTTTGTCAAATACTTCATTATTATTAATGCTAACATGGCATTAAACTAAATTGTTAAATACGTTTGTAAAGTTGCAAATTTTGAGTGAAATTATAGAGTTGAAAGAGATATTATGATTTTTTATTGACGTTTGAAATAAAATGTTGTGTTTTAAAATTAAATTATTAAATAAAAATTATGCTAATATGTCCAAAGAAATAATTTTTCTTGTTACAATAAATAAAATATATTATAATGCATTACTATTATTCATTAATGCTTAATTTAGCAAAATATATCTAGCAAATGAATTATATATAAACAAAGATAATATATAAATAAACAAATAAACATGTCATCAATATTTTCAAAACAAATCTTACACTTATAAATAATTTACATCTTTATTTTATATTTATTTATTTATTTATTTATAATGTACGACAAACAAAAAAATCAATTACATTTTCATCATTATATATTAATTGTAAATATATTTATTATATTAATTAAATTATTATTGTATTGTTTATTGTTTGTAAATGCTTTACATTAGATTAAACTATATTGTTATATATTTAAATTATACGTATCATTATCTTGAATATTAGTATATGATATCAGATTCATATAAGATATATTTTAAACAATTTAATACAAGTTACACTTTCATTATTTATAATTATTTAATTCTATAATTTTTCAAAAATTTATAAACTATAATTTTTGTAATTCTATTTTATATATTATGTTTAATTCAACTGCTATAAAATATTTAAAATTACATTCTGTTAATGAAAATAATAAAGAAAATAAATTAATGAAACTTTCCTTGATATATTGAAACCGGTAAGTACAATATGAAATTTTAATTTTTAATTAAATATACAATAGTATCGATTTTTACAACGCTTGATATTTACCCGTTTAAAATTATAACACGTACGTCAAGTCTTGAATTTACGCTGCATTTTAGTGTGTGACATTTTTTCTTACGTTATTATAGTTATAGTTATTATAAATATGGCGTTTAAGCAAAGTGTACAAATAATTCATTTTTAAATGCACTTCTTAAATATTAACAAGGTTTTTGTTATTTAACTTGTATTCCTTTGGTGATTTAAAATATCACTATATTCGACGATGTTAAGTAAAAGTTAAGGAAAGTTGCAATTATTGTAACTAAAATTGCACGCATGAATTTTACAAATGTATATAATAACTTTAATATCCATTTTTCTGATATTTCTATACTATTCGTAATACATATATATATATGGCATAATATGTTAGTCATTTAGCAAATTATCTTATCATGGCTTTGCACATTAATAGGAGAGCCAATCAAAGACTAGATAGCTATATTTTTTTACATGTTTATTATAATAATATATTTTAATAATATAGAGTCTTCGGTGCCAATGTCATCACTCCAGACGGCCCAGCGAAAGTTTTGACATCACTGCTGACTCCCCTACACCTTCCATTTTTACTTTACATCTTCCATTTTTGTCGATTACATTATGCGCATATCAGAAACAGGTGCAGGAAACGCAACAAATCTTAAAATAAAGAAGCACAAGCCAAGCACAAACTGCATATCACATCCTTGACCTTGACGTCGTGGACAATATCGTTCTCCTTAGTATAACAACATGCAAGACGAGTAAAGACTCATAATATAACTGTGGAGAAATAGTTGTCCGCTAGACCTGGTTTAAGAATAAACCGAAAAATACAGAATACTTGGTCATCGGTAACTCAACTGACAACAAAATCAGAATATAAATATAGGAGGTGATATTAACAAGGTCAACGACTTCAAATATTTAGGCACCTATTTAGGCATTCTAAAGGACATCGAAGTACGCATAGCCCTATCCTCAGATGCCATAAAAAATAACAAAATTAGGGAAAAAACGTATGCTCTATACAAAGACAAAATTTACGTGTTTTCAAGGGAACAATCGAAAACGTACTAGGGCTGTGTAGCCTGGACTATAAATACAAAATACTCAGACAAAACAAATGATGGTAGACTTCTTCGAAAAGCTAAAAATATTCACTACTCAGAACATTTGACGAATACTGATTTATACAACGGGGTAAATCAAATATACACCACAGTTCGCAAAAGACAACATCGGTTCTTCGGCCACTTCATTCGAAGCTCTCAACCTTCAGTAAGCTCATAGTTTGGCAGGCCTCTCAGACATGGCAAAGAAAATCACACTACTTGGAGATAAGTATACTACAACTGTTTTTGTAATATTTTAAGGTGTTTTCATTCATTTTTTATTATTTCATAATTATCTGTTAGTATTTTTGTTAGCTTCATTAAGCTTCATAAGATGTGAATTAGTGATTTTCTAACAAACAATTTTTCTTTGCTGTGTTACTTCGCCTTATATATTTAAGCAACCATTTTTTTCTAATATCAGTTTCATATATATTAATACACATTATAGTTTATAGTTTATAGTATATAAACTTACTATAATAACTAACTTAATATAAATATAATATATTACTTTTAATAAGTAAGCACAAAGCGCAGAGCCTGTACAAACAGCGGAGATACAGAGCACTACCGGTTTCGAGCTATTCAGCTCTCATCAGGTACCCTAGTCTCCCTACTGATGACTGGATGCAAGTACTAGTACTTATTAAAAACCCAAACAAATCGTCAAAAAAAGCAATTTGAATAGTTAATAAACCATTAATAATGGAATAAATTCGTTAACTATATATAAAACTATTTTAGTAAAAATATTTTTAAATGCTTAATTTTTTACAGTTATATTTTAAATAATTTAATAAAGATTTTATAAACTGCTACAAGTAAATTAAATATTTACATTAATTTAAAATATACAGTATGTTACAAGTCAATTTTTTACAGTTAAAACTTTTATTAAAAGTATTTTTTATTTTTGTGTTAAAAGTGTAAAATTTAAGATTAGAAGCAAATATATATATTTCCCTAAGTAAAAAAGGGTGGATTGCACGAAGTTTTATTAGCTTAATACTAGTACTAACTTTCACAAAATCCATAAATTTAATAACATATCGATTGTATAAAGATGAATTAGCTAATACTAGTCTTAGACCCATGCAGTACTAATTTATTTATTAGCACCTACTTGGATGACGAAAATTAATATAATTAATACCTGACACTAATTCACCCTAGGAGTATTTTTAAATTGTTATTTGTTATAAGTTTTACTATAGGCTACACCGTATACTTTTTACCGTAGTCATTATAACTGATTTCGAATTACTTATTGTTACAAAGTGCATTTCGCACTTTTTCGTGAGCGAACAAACCCTTTTGATAATTTCAGTGACGATGAATTCCGCATGTGGTACACATTATCGAAGATAACAACAAACGCTCTTATCGAAAAAATAAGAAATAATCTTCAACGAGTGACCATCATGCGAAGTCTATAGTTTCTCCAGAAATCCAGGTTTTCTTTATGTTGAGATTTCTTGCAACTGAACAATTCAATAACGCGCTTGGAGATTTACATCTTGTAAATTATTGTACTGTGTATCGAATCGTCCAGCATGTTCACCATTTTATAATCGTTGCCCTTCACAATAATTATATCAAAATGCAAGACATTGAAGCTGATATCAATTGAAATAAAAGTGAATTTTAATAAATCGCTCAGTTTCCGGGAGTGATAAATACTATTGACTGCACACATATAAAACTCGTATTAAAAACAATGTTAAATCAATTAAATCAATAAAAAACATAACAAAAAAAGTTAAAGCAATATCATTAAATTGTTATATGTTTTTAAAATATTTATTAAAGTATAAAATATTGATTAAATTATAAAATATTGATTAAAGTATAAAATATTGATTAAATTATAAAAAATTGATTAAAGCATATAATATTTATTAAAGAAAAAAATATTGATTAAAGTATAAAATATTGATTAAAGTGTAAAATATTGATTAATGTGTAAAATATTGATTAAAGTGTAAAATATTGATTAAATTATAAAATATTGATTAAAGTATAAAATGTAGATTAAAGTATAAAATATTGATTGAAGTATAAAATATTTATGTAACTATACATATATAACATAAACATACGAGAAATATAAACAGATTCATAGTTACAGATTATATGAACGTTAAAGAGATATATATATTTTTTTTATGGTACTAACGCCCTAGTGCAGAACTAACAATTAAGTAACTGCCAATTAAGTTGGGAGTTATACTGTAACTGCCAACTCTGGAGTACAGAAATAAAATATAAATAATTGACAGTTATTTCTCAATAATTGGCAGTTAAATTTTATAATGTATAATTTGAAAATGCCAACAGTTGAAGGTTAAGATGTATATAACCACTAAAAAATTGAAATGTGACGCTATAAGATTACATATGCTATTTGCTGCATTATATTATATTTCATACACGGTTTAGACTTCGAAAAGATTATTTGATGCTTTTGTGTGACACCGGCATTACTTCGGATATTAGAAACGTAACTAATAAAAAACTATTTACTCTTACCTATACATATTTCATCACATGGTTTCGTTGATTATTCTTCTGATACATTTTATGGAATAATTGCCGATTTAATCGGAGTGCATCGAACAACGGCTGTAAAAAAATATGCTGTAAAGCTGTTATCTCTTACGTGGTGTTATACACAATTGTCTAACAATCCAGAATAACTTGTTTGTTAGGAATATATTCCCAAAAATAAATTTTTCATCGATATTATTGTTGCTAAGCACAATTGCGCATATCTAACAACTGAAATTGGCTATTTTGATATCAATATTAAACATATTGAATTGCTAGGAATAATCAATGTCATTAATAATATTAATTCCAAGGATAAACAGCAACATTTTCAATTTACATATTTAACCATATCAATTATTAGTTAACAATATTTTCTCATCCCCCCCTCTCCCATAAAATTCATAAAATTCAATTCCAAATTGAGATGATAGTGGCCCACCTCCTGCCAGGAAGCTGGAACGTCAGATAAGCATATAGTATTTTTATGTATTCTTTCGGATATTAAGCCAAAGTGCTTGTATCCATAAATATGTATAACTACTCTATAACTTAAACAATAAATTTATATGCTTGTATCGGTTTAATTTATTTATTCTTTAGAATATTTCCATATTCCAAATCGCGTCGTAGAATTTTATGAGACGGTGCCTTTCCTCGCTCAAAATATTAAACGTTCTAACTCGCACAATGTTTTCATCCATTAAAGAAATTGTATATGTGGACTTGGGAGTTAAAATGCGAAGCGCAGAGCACACACTGATTTTCAAAAAGAATGAAATAAGTATATTATTTAACTAACTATTTAATTAAAATAATAATTTATATTATATTACATCGATTACTTTTCCATACATTAAAAGCATAAAGCTGTAAGCATATAAAACTTCGATATCAATGATTAATTTTAATGGTAGAGTAATAGAAATTATGGAAGTAATAGAGTGATCAGCCATTCATAATAGTCGAATGACGATTTGAAAATTGTCAGTTCTGCACAAAGCGTAAATATATATTATAATGAGACACTTAACATCATATAAAGTAAATGTTTTCACTTTGAAATTTTATATGATATAAAATATTATAAAAATGGAGTAATGTGTAAATATTTCATAATTATAATAACAGTTTATCAAAATTTTAATTAAAAAAATATATATATAGTTTTGCCAAATTTTTAACAATTTTCGTAATTTAAATTATTACTAATAAATTTCAAAATTTCGCAACTTTTGTCAATTAGAAAATATTTTTCTGCATTTAACTTACACTTGTAGAATATTTGCAATATATATCGCATTTTATAATGCATTATTTATTTGAGAATTAAAAGGTGTATCTTGTTAGTTTGAAAGTTTTCAGTGATTTGATAAATAAAATCTTTATTTCTGAAGAACCCGTTGGTTCGCCTTGGATTTTTTGCATACAAATTCTGCTTAACTAAAATTTTCTTAAGAGCTTATGTGAATATTGTGCACAAGTGATGAACTGAACATTTATTATATGTGACGTTATTGCATTTAGTGAAAACGTAGATCTGCAACAAAACGAATAAAATTTTGCTTGTTTAAATTTTTTATTGAAAAACTAAATGCGGATCTTTTAAACAAGTTTCGTTTTTCACATTAATTATGTCCTTTCTTAAATTATTTCGCAAAGGAGAAGCTCTATTAAAATGTCGTCCATTGGTAATTACTTAACGAACATTAAATATGTCTTAATTAACTAAGCATTGAATGATTCTTTACTATAAACAACATGTTAGTCATGTTTTTAAATAAGATTTTGGCTTAGTTATGAATTATTTATAGTTCTGTTTGTTAAAAGTAGTTACCTATAGAATTACAAAAGCAGAAAGTATATAATGGTGAATTGTATCCATATTATGAAAATTTCATGGTTCAACCATTCATTTGTTCAAACATTCAGCCAACAGTTTTTGAAGAACCATAAAAAACTTTAGGACGTCGATTGACATTATACAGAATGGCCACAAATGAAATTTATGAAATTTGCTACTATACTTGATTTTTTACTATCCTTAACTGTACTAAAATATAGTCTAGTTATATTTCTTATACTATGTTTTCATATATGAAGAAAAGTATGTTTTTTATCAGAAATATTTATCTAATCTAACTTTATTTATCTGCCAGACTGATAATCTGGTTTCAGCCCAATAAAAAATATTATTGAATAAAACATACTAGTTTACCATACTCATAGTCATATTACTATAATTACTACCTCTCTAAGTCTAGACTTAAAAAAATTATAAGAATTGAAATCCAAGAATAAATGAGACTCTAAATATTTATTCTAGCTAGGATTTGGATTCTTATTTTTGCCTTTGGATTTGACAGACTGTCTTTTAAATCCACAGGTTTGGCTTGCTATCTTATCACTCCAGGAGGTCTGTTTTACATAGAGTACAAACTATGCTTATATTATAAACTTTTTATAAATAATATTTATTGTTTGATAACTCATTTGTTTTGTTTGACTTTTCTGGAGTTTAGTTATGAATGCTGGTATTCCCATTAATCCATCCTTATTTATTATTAAATTTAAGGGAAAATACTCCCAATACAACAAACACATGAGCAGTTAGTCTTCCATACACCGGTCATAATTAAAAGAATTAGTTTGCAATAAATAGAAAGAGATTATATACATATATAGCCTAATTAAAATTTATTTTAATATAAAATTCAACTTAAATAATTCATACCATATTTGTATTAGTTTTATGAATAATATTTTTTTAAAAAATAGATTTTATGTCACTAACTAATACATTAACCATGCTTTTTTAATACCTTTACATTAGCAATGCTCTGGCTTATTATACATAATAACTTTTAATATTTCTGATTACATATAATTATGACTTACAATTAATTGGCCTGAATGAAATATAAAGCAATTATAAACACATGCTTATATGCATCTATTACATGTTGATTATGTGGATGTACAACTATGTACTACAACATAGTTATAAAAAATTGAAATTATATGGAAAAATGTGCTTGAATTTTATCTATGTACTTGATTTTTTTTTGGCTGACCAGCATGGCCACCATATAGTAAACATGAAAATTTTAATATATCTGCTATAATAAAGTTTTTTGTTTTTGTGATGTCATACATATGTGATGTATTAATACATCTTTCACATATACTAAAATGATACCAAACTATAGAAAAGCATACACTGGATTTGAAATCAGCTCATCAAAATCATATAGGTATCCACCAAAAAACTAAATATATATCCCAAAACAAGGTTTAGGGAATTTTGGTCGAGTAAGCTGACTTCCAAAAAGAGTAGATAACCTTGGTCAAGTAGATAAGTTTTTCACTTACTATGTTGCAGGATGTTTCAAGTGTTGTTGTTTCTGGGACCATATGCAACATATTACATCAGTCTAATCTAATATATTAGAACGATCGAATGTTAGATTAGATTCAGTGGCTGTATGCAGAGTCACAGTCTAACATTATATAGCTCCTTGGTGAAGATATTAATATATGGTTGAAATCTCAACGAATTAACCAATCAGCAGTGTGCCAATTTAAGGTAAATTTTTGTGTATGCCAAACAATCTGAAATTGTTGTTAGAATACAAAGAAGTGTGTTTTATAATTAAATGGAAAATGCTATAAAGGAGAAGTAATGTAAAGTAGCACACACTTGAATATGAGATGGAATAGGTCAGCCTCCTGCGTTGTTGGGAACGGTGTCATCTAAAAACTTGCACAAGTGCCAGATGCTGTCCCTGTCAAATCGGAACCAATGCAAGAGCTCCACATCACTAAATTCCTCTAAAAGGTTGAATCTATCATGGTAGTGCCTTCAGTAGGGGGGATCCTCTAAATCTACAAGCTCCATTCAGTTTTAGGACATGCACAATACTATTTTATTAACAGCTGTGTATATGCATAGTTATCTTTAACAATTTCGATCCAGTTATGCGAGACTCTCAACCAATAGCAGTCACTCTAATCAATATTAGACTACCCCCAAGCAGTATAATATACTAGACTAGGTCAATCTAATATGTCCACTCTAAATTGTCTCTGCATACCTATAAGACTCGGTGAATCTAAAATCAGTTAGATTAGATCAATCTAATCTAATATCTGCATATGGCTACTGGTGCCACATGCTGCAAGCATTCATTGGTAAAAGTTATAAGCTAGTTTTTTGCTTAGTTCTAGGTTTTAATATGTATTATTGCCTTGAAATAGTTTCTTGAACACAATCTCTTGAATGTATGTTCAAAAGCTTGGTCCCAGTGTGCCAGATATTTTTAAAAAGTGTTTTGTGAGTAGGGATGTAAATGTCACAACAAAAAATATCATGATGGTGAAAATGTCTACCTGACATGCTAAATGGTTCCAGAATATTAGTAATTTTATATCATGTATTCATATGATGTGAGATTTCAAATTGACAAAATAGAAGTTTAAATTGGTACAAACCAAATGAATAATGCAAAAGCACAATAGCATGAACCGGATTAGTTAAATGATAAAATACATTCATTCTATACTACACACAATTTGTATTTTTCAAAAAAGCAGTCATGTTGCGAACAGTAATTATTGAATTTTCCTATTTACTCTTCATTGTTTAGATTAAAATATATAAGCAATTGACAAGGGAAGTAACTAACCAAGGCTGGGATGAGGTATCTAACTTATTTAAAGATACTTGAACTTAAAATATGTAAATTGAGGCATCAAATTGGTCATAACAATTTAAAACACCAGGAAAAAGTACCTAATGAAACTTAAAATGAAGTTAAATAATTAAACTAATCTAGTTGAAAAAATTATAATCTTTGCACAATTGTGAATTTTTATATTATCAAGTTCATACCATATAAATTATTCATATTTTAATTTCAAATACTTTTGAGATTAAAAAAGATTTGCAAATATTTTTAACTTCTTCATTTTCACACTTCAATTGTATTCATACAGATAGTGTCTCTAATTATAGTTACTATTGTTAAAATTGGGGTTCAACTCCGTCTCCTACAGATTCAACAGCCAAGAAGATGCCTCAACATTCACGAGTACTCGGCTATGGGCATTCTCAGGGACAATGGAATTTCTGTTCCAGATTTTAAGGTCGCTAAGAAGACCGATGATGTTTTGAAGCATGCGGTAGACTTGGGTAAGTATTACTAGAACCATGCTTGTTACCAGAAAATTCTTTACCGTTTTTATAAGTTATTAGAGCAACCAATTTATATTTTTTGTGTATATCGCGATTTTTGTGTTCAAATTAATTATATTCTATCTCTTAGATGTCCTGTAATGTAGTTATAAATTATTAATTGGTGAAGTTATTCGGTGAAAATGCTACTAAACTGTGAATGTTGGTCGTATTATTAGACTGTTTAAAAAACGTAATACATGTGATTACATTTTTGGGGTTTTCAAATTATATACATTTATTATGTGAATATTTACAATAAACATCTAAATTTTCATTATTATTTTAAAGTAATAGTCATTCTATAATAATAATTTTTCTATTTCAGTCAATATGCTACGTTTTACATATTGACATAATAACTAAAATTTCACGGAAACTTGAGCTTTCAAGTTATTAATTGTAAGCTTTTATGTTTTGCAATTCCGCGTTTTGAAAAGACGGATTTCATTACAATTATGACAGTATTTTAATTGGTTAGACTTGCGCATACTGAGTTAAGTGAAATTAATAATGTACCTTTTACTAACACATGATAGGACATATTTAAAGGAATTTATTTGTATTATATTTAAATGTTTTTCAAATAACCTATTTTGACTCAGTCATTATTAATACAACGTAGGTATTCATAAATAACACAGATGACCGATTATGTCCTGGATATAGTTGACTATCTGTGAGCACCGTCCTCCCCCTAACCCCCTCTCAGGAAGAACAACAGGAGTGACCGATGTGGTCGTGAAAGCGCAGGTTCTGGCCGGAGGACGCGGGAAGGGGATCTGGGACAGTGGGCTCAAGGGAGGTGTCAAGATCGTTTTCGGGTGAGTGGACTGTACTCCCCTTCCCCTCCTACAATTTCATCCATATTATATCTTTGTGATTAGTTATCCTGTCACGGAGTTTTTAAAAATGTAAAGAATTCTTGTAATATTAAAATATAAATCCAGATATTGAAAATATAAAATTTTATCAACTATCTTGGACTTGACTTGAATCATAATGTTTCCTGCGTTTTTTAAAATACACATAGTGAAAGAAATACTTATCCTTAAACTATTTTAATTGGTTATTTAATTGGTTAATTGAGTATTTTAATTGATTTATTTCGCCAGAAATTTTTATAAGGGCGAAAGGGAGTATATCTCCATTTCGTGTTGAAGTATTAAATTATTATAGCCTATATATATTCTTTAATGTATGCCTGTTGATAGACAAAATGTTATCAGTTTGGCTGGTATTATCAGTGAATATAGTTCAATAGTGAACTTTTAAATAGTCCTGAAAACCATATCATTAGTATTATTTAAAAAAAGTATATATCAATTATTTGGATAAAAAAAGTAACTTATATAAAAAAATATTTAGCCATGTTTCAAATAAATACTTTGCGGTTTCATTGGTAACGCATTTCTTTTATTTGGCCATTATGAAGTTTGGTCTAGTTATTATTAATCCTTCAAGTCATCTTGATATTATTGTCACTTTTTTTTAACTTATATTGGCAGTCGCTTTGATAGTTACTTATCTAGTTCTTTTATACTTTTGTTGATAAATGGAATGTTGTCACTTGCTGCTATTACACCTCTATTGGAGGCAGTAAAATTGAATTATGTCCTATTAAAGTAACACAATATATACTGGTGTGATACCAGTTCAGAAGTGTACCAGTTCGGGTGGAATTATTTATGCTTTGGATTGAAGCCTGATTTAAATGTACCTTTTCACGCTACACTATCAGACGAAGAGAGTTTCAATCATGATTAGAGCGAGAAGGAAAGTGGTTTTGATCTTTGTATTTAGCCTAAAACATACGCGTGGGTGACAATACAAGCTACGCTAAATAGTGATTGGCTGGTTGTAAGCATAACATATTGTTAACTTGTGCGTTGTGTGTTGTATATAATATTATATATCGTTTCCTTTTTAATACTTTCTAAATAGTTTTTTATTATCTAAATTTTGCTTATTATTATAATAATTTCATTCCTAAAAAAATCTTTGAGCATAGAACTATTCTTAAATGAAGTTATTTTTCACTCTTTACATCAATGATTCAATGGTACATCAATGATTCACTGATTCAATGTATCATTTCCGAATTATTCATTGACCAATATAGACAGAGCTAATTAAGAAAAGAAAAGATATGATCAAGTCCAAAAACTGAAATAATTAAGATCAGTAAGTTTTGCTTACAAACGGAACCTTGTCGACGTGTACATTACAATCATTTAAGATTGTAACTTGCAGCAACTTTTGCTCGAAGGATAAGTATAGATGACATTATATATCAGACGATCGGTTGATTAGCTGTCCGTTCAGCGACAAAGATGTACTAATTGAATTAAAATGCATTAGATAAGATATGAAATAATGTAAAGAACAGTTTTTCATCCTATTTTAGATAATTAATAACATCGTGATAGCTATCAGCGATCACTTAATTCAATTAAAACTGTAAGATAAAATTAATCAATGAAAGTTTTATTTTTACTTAAAAGCTATAGAACATGTTTTGATAAATTCTAAACAAGGCCATTTTTAGATTATTTTGAGTCGTGTATTGGGTCATCATTATCAAGTTCTTCTGTATATTCTACACAACTATAATATGGAATCAAAAGAGCATTAAAATTTAGGTCAGTAATGAAATATTCATAACAATAGCCTTAGTTGGTAGATATTGAGTAGTAAAGTATGCCACACTGGTGGATCAATTTGAGCCTCCCCACCCACCCCTTTAGTGCTTCTATTGTTAAAAGAGGAACGAATACCCAATTAAATCAGTACCAGATTTCTCACATTCTACTCTCGTTATAATTGACAACAAATATACATCGATATCACAATACAATAATCAATATTTCTCTCTCTCTCTATACGACAGACCCGAGGCTGCGGTGGGTGTGGCGAGTCGTATGCTCGGTCACAGGATCTATACAAAGCAGACAGGGGAGAGTGGCCAACTGTGCAACACAGTGATGGTCTGCGAGCGGAAGTACAGTCGGCGCGAGTTCTACTTCGCTATCGCTCTTGATCGGGCGGCTGTTGGCCCCGTTCTGATTGGCTGCGCCCAGGGGGGGGTCAACATCGAGGAGGTAGCCAAGGAATCGCCGGAAGCGATCATTAAAGTGAGTGATAGAGGGGGAGGGGCATTTTGAGACCCCTTAAACATTTAGTAAGTTAAAATAGGTCATCTGAAATATAAAGCAAAGTCGGAATGCTTTATTTTTTCCTTATTGTGGTAATGTTGTAAAATAAGGTTTATGTTTCGTGTAATGTTATTATATATTATCTATACCATTGTTTTTGTTATTATAATATTGCACTTATTTTCAATGTTATTGTAATTGTGTTTAAGCATTTCCATTTTCTTTATATAGTTCACAGAGTTTCCATGCTTTTGAAAATTATGAAAAGTTCGTTAATTTTTTTGAAATTTAACACAAATTGTATATTTCGTTTTCATTTTTGGTATGGATGATATATATAATGTAGCCTACATATAATTGGAGGCAGGAATATCAACAATCTTCGTTACGCAGACGACACCACTCTGATTACTGAAACCCATGAAGAAATGG
>JAUZND010000325.1:0-14229 GCA_034780555.1 Coelogynopora nodosa | reverse complement strand
AATCGATAGTCATCACACTCTTCTATCCACCAATCGATAGTTATGACACTCTTCTATCCATCAATCAATAGTCTATAACACATTTTCTGTAGCCATACCGTACGCCACTAACCCCATCACCCAATCCTTCCTCTCACAGGTGTGGCGACACTACGCGTGGCCGGACGGGGCAGCTGGCGCGAGCGCTGGTGCCAGTTGAGGCCGGGTTTGCTAGAGGCCTTCCTGTTGGACAGGGGGGATCAGGACTTCACTCTGCTGTTGGATGACATCACGCTGGGTCTGAGCAGTGACAAGAAGCACCTGGCCGCTCTGAAGCTCACCTCGGCCCAGTCGGGGGAGGTGCTGTTGTTTGAGGTGGGTTGGGGGGACAGGAGTACTATACAGTAACCTCAGATATACGTAATTTTCCACTCAGAGATAATGCTTCTATATAATAATAGTTCTATGATTAACAAAATTACCCAAACCAAACAATCCCACATATTAAAAAAAGCAATCATATTAACCAAACAATCCCTCATATTAAACGAACTATCCCTCATATTAAACGAACTATCCCTCATATTAACCAAACAATCCTCATATTAACCGAACTATCCCTTATATTAAACGATCTATCCCTCATATTAACCAAACAGCATCATATTAACCGAACTATCCTCATATTAACCAAACAATCCTCATATTAACCGAACTATCCTCATATTAACCGAACTATCCTCATATTAACCAAACTATCCCTTATATTAACCGAACTATCCCTTATATTAAACGAACTATCCCTCATATTAACCAAACAATCCCTCATATTAACCGAACTATCCTCATATTAACCAAACTATCCTCATATTAACCAAACTATCCCTTATATTAACCGAACTATCCTCATATTAACCAAACTATCCTCATATTAACCAAACTATCCTCATATTAACCGAACTATCCTCATATTAACCAAACTATCCTCATATTAACCAAACTATCCTCATATTAACCAAACTATCCCTCATATTAACCAAACAATCCCTCATATTAACCAAACAATCCCTCATATTAACCAAACTATCCCTTATATTAACCGAACTATCCCTTATATTAACAAAACAATCCCTCATATTAACCAAACAATCCCTCATATTAACCAAACAATCCCTCATATTAACCAAACAATCCCTCTTATTAACCGAACTGCCCATCATATTAACCGAACTATCCCTCATATTAACCAAACAATCTTCTTCCACGTATTGCAGGTGGCAGACAAGATCCAGATGGGCAGCTGGATCCGTGGCTTCATTCAGAGTCTGGGGATCATCCCGGCCGCCGGTCCCTACGAGAACCACGTCGAGTGGCTCCCAGTGCAGACTGCTGCCGCCGTCGCCGCCGCCGCCGGCGCTAGTTGCAATGGTGACGGCGGCGGCAGGTTTCGGGTGATGATGGCGGACAGGACTGGTGGAGGGGAGGATGATGATGAGGAGGAGGAGGAGCCGATCTACGATGAGGTGTGTGGCCCCTCAGCCTCCACGCCAACTGCGCCAGAGGTTGGTCACTCGAACTCCTTATCTTTGTTGGTTGGGATGTATGATTTCTGTGCGACTTAGTGGTTCAGCAATAATGTAGTGCTATAGTACGTACAGTCATGATATACTTGTTTGATAAATAGTTTACAATGTGGATGTTTTTCCTACAATGCATGTATTATTATACTATTTTATTCTATTCAGTAAATGCTTGTTTTTATCATTATGTGTGTCACCTCGCTTCGCACGCGGTTTATGACAAAAAACACGCAATTTCCGTTATTTTGCTCTGTTTTTTATGTTTCTGTATTTGAAAAGAAATACTATAGTAACAGTTATTAATCGATAAATATTAAACATAACAATGATATGGTTTCAGTATAGACTATATTAGTCTAAGCTAACTGTTTTTAATATAATATAGCTGATGTATGAAATTATTGTTACATTATTATTTATAACGATACAATCAAATTTATTGATTGCCATTGTAATCAAAATAAATTTATAATTGCTAATACCAATTTAAATTATTGATTTCAGACGACGAATTTTCATGTACTATTTTCTTATGCATTGTTGTTCGGAAAATGTTGAATTTAGGTGTTATTAATAAATGTTGCAATTTTTAATTTAAATACAAAGACAGTTATTGCATGAAAGTTGGAGTTTTCAAATGATCGATTCCAGCGACAATATGGAGTTTGAAAATGCGGTGGCAATTTAAAAATCCGATTGCTTCCTATTTTTATATAAATATAGTAGGTACTATATATTTTTTATTGTTTTATACGAATTACATAATATAATTATACAAAACAGCCTTTGTTCAGATGTTTACAAATCACATGCTTTACAAAACTACAGCAAGCGAATCAATTTAATTGACTCTAGATAGTGAAGTGCTGGACACAGCTAGCCTTTAACTAAATCATTATCGTCTCATAACCAAAGGTTGACCATTTTTAGATCTCATCTGTAATAACAACATATGGAACTTTAGTTAAACATAGAACACAAACTGGATCAAGCTGTTTTTTAGTTACTGCCATATTGCCAATGTACGTAATGCTTGTTTACGGTCTGTACATTCATTTTAAGCCTGTATGGTACAAACTTAATTTGTGTAAATGATATAGTTTTATCATAGAACGTTTAAAATATTTACAGGGCAGGGCGGACCTTGGTGTTTTCATTGTGAAACCGCGTGTACTTAAATATAAGGATTAGCCAGAGAAATTACCTACCACAAAGCTTTAATTTTGCTCTAGTTTCGGACACTCAATATTTAAATAGACAGAGTTATTTGTATGTCGTTTTTTTAACGTGTATAGAATACACAAAAATGGTGTATTATCATCATTTTCATGCAATTTACTTATATTTTGTGTGTTGGCGTATTTGAAATATTGGTATCTAACTGTTTTCAATATTATTTTATTAATGCGATCGTAATGAACGTGTCTTCTGAATATCGCATCAAACGTCAAAAAAGCGGTTCTAACGAACTGTCTGGAACCAGAGCAACCCAATTTATCAGTCATTAATTGTCATAATTGTTGTTCATTTAATGTGTAAAAAATAGGTCGACAACATTATTGTATAATATTCATCTAAAGACAAAGCGAATATATATTATAATGGTACTAAACTGCTGAATATATTTATAGTAAACTTCCTGTAAAAATATGCGTACATTATTATGTATCAGTGTTGTTTTTCGTAAAATATTGTTTTCCATTATAATATTCTACCAAACTGATTAGATATTTACATGTTCACATTTATCGTTGATAACAAAACATGGCACTAATCCCCCCCTACCCATCTTCCCCTCGCCGCAGGTGTGTTCTCTGGTGATCCCCCCTCCGAGCCGTCGTCTCCTCAATCAGCCTCTTCCCGCACTCCCGCTCTCTGACTGGCCAGTTGCCAGGATACCAAGGTCGTCGTCGGCGCGCGCACGTGTGGATGGGAGTGGTGCCGCTGGCTGTGCTTCTGACCAGGTGGACAAGCGGGCTTCTGTACTCAGTGCCCCGGAGAGGGCTCTTGTCTTCTCGAGTGAGTATTGTTGATGCGTGTTTTTCTTAATTATCATTGTATTCTTATTTATACTACTAATACTCATTTAGTAGTAATTTATTTTAATATAATTATTATAACGAAAACTTTTTTAAAGTTTAGTTTTTTCTTAAAACATTTTCAAAATTTTTTTTTATTGTGAAATAATAATTTTAATTATCAAGTTTCTAAATATTTTAATAGTTTCTAAATAAGCATGGTTTTTGAGATCTACAAAACTTGAAAATTTATGTAATTTTTAATTTGGCATTTTATTTGATTGTCATGGATTAAGTCAAATTAATTTCTTTGCTTTTTTTAGACACTAGCGTGAAAAGTCATAAATTAAAAATTTATATATATATATTAGTTTTTGAATAAATTTAAATAAAAAACTTTTGCTTTTTCTTTAACAAATTGACTAACAAGTCAATGTTATGTCGGCATTTCTTGATCTAGTAAAATCTTTTATAAAACCCCTTATGTGTAGACAATTTATATATAATATATTATTTTCATCGCGCAGCTCACATATATGTCATACACAACTATGTAAGGTTGATGATTATATCCATGTATTATATCAATAAATCAGTGAATTTTGTGCAATTTAATTTTTTTTGAATTTAAGGTTTGTGTAAATTGCGATTATTGTAAAGTTTCTTTATCTTGATTATTTTTTCATTGTCTTTTTGATAATAAAGTAAAACGTACTATTTTATAAATTATATATAGTTTTATAAAAATCTACAAATTATTATTACTGTTTACTTGCACATATTACTTACAATATTCTAGTAATACATAACTAATTTTGTGAAAAACTTCACTCAATAATTAAAAGCATTCTTGATTGAACCTCGTCAGACCTCGATGACCAGGAAGATCCCGCCTACACCTCTTCGTCGACCATCTCGGACACTTGCGATCCCCCTGCCCCCCCTCTCCCCCCGCCGTCGGTGGTTGCTAACGGCGAGACTAACCCCGAGTCCCTAGCAACAGCCAGTGCCGCCAGAGAATCAGACGGAGGAGAGGAGCTGAAGAGTCGACTTCGTGCCGGCTGCAGTTTGGCGGATCTCATCACGAGGCTGACTGCTGCGGACGATGCACCGGTCTATTCGGATTATAACAGTTTGGAGAGGCCAATTGTAAACTCGCATTATTGTTATATAATTGTATTGACTGTTATTTATGTACCTTTATTATATTTAAATATTTTCATACTTTATCCTCTCTCTATCTCTGCCGGTGCAGAAGCCGAACGTTGGGTCCACAGGTCCCCTCGCCTCTGTCTTCAACAACAGCAGTCTGAGTCACAGCAGTTCGCAGAGCAGTCTGGGCGCGCGGTCCTGCGATCTTATGTCGCCGCTCCACGAGGACCCACCACTGCGCCGGAGGACCTCGTTGGAGCGGGCGCTGGATGAGATTGAGACGCTCAAGGATACGGTCAGCGAGTTGAGGAGGAAGCGGTGAGCGCAGAGCTGCGTTGGGGATTGTTGTTCTGGTTGTTTAGCAAACGAGGAACAGGGGGGGGGGGGTTTCGTAGAAGTCTTGAAAATTGGATGAAAGTTTTGGTTAAAGTCTAAGTTAAATTCGAGGTTTTGGGAAAGTTGTGGACAATTTTTGTTACTAATACATTTAAAAAAAATTGTATGACAACCCATGTTTTAATTGAAAATGACAATTTAATTCATATAATATTTTTTTCGTACTTTTCAGCGAGCCAGTACGTAATTTAGACATTTATGGATTATGTCTTATTTTCTTCTTCACATCAAATACCTATTTATCGAATATTCTGTAATATATATACAACTGATTAATTGAGAAGGCATATTATGTTCCCCATCCATTTGCATTCAGGCTTCTTCTCAAGCGAGATAATTCCACTGAGGAGGCGGCGGAAAATGTCCAATCCCTCGAGCTGGAGATCCAGGAGCGTCAAATGAAGGTCAGACAAGCGGAGCAAGATGCCAGTCGTAAATATACGGTAAGTTTCCGTCTCCCCGTGTCTGTAGGGTGCATATTTCAGTAGCATGTAGGTTCTTGTTGGGCATTCTTTGACTTGGTTACATCTTTATGTAGGTCCCTTGTAAGAGCTAGAATGTTACATCGTTAGGTAGGTCTTTAAGTAGGTTACATTGTTATGTATGTCACTGTTTTAGTTGGGTTATCTTTAAGTAGGTTACATTGTTATGTATGTCACTGTTTTAATTGGGTCATATTTAAGTAGGTCATCTTTTGACCGCCCAAATTTCTCTTTTAAGTAGTTATACTGTTTTTTTCTCCAATTGTTTCAATTTAATTACTCTCTTATTGAATATAACAAAATTTATATTTTGTTCTTAATAATATAATATAACTTTTCATCTTTTGAAAGTAAAAAATCTTTTAAAAGTACACATTTATGTAGCGAAAACAATCGTTTATTCTTTTTGTACCTTTTCCTGCAAATGGTAGATGATAGTATATCAGATAAATATATCATGATGCTTTTCATTAGGTAGCTCTAGACTGCTTCTTAGTCTTCAAGTGGTATTTATATCTCAGCTACACGTCTATATTACTTAATAAACTATACTCCCTAACCCCCACCCTCCAGACCTATAAGTAGTCTATTTCACTTATATTTCTGTTGCAGTGCTAAGCTGGTAAGCTAATTCCATACTGTGCCTTATTATTATTATTATTATTGTCGTTTGGCTCCATTATCTATTCATCATTCAGCTTATGTTGCATTTCAGAGGCGCATATACATATACTAACCCCCGTGTCCACTCAATGTGTACACTTGCTCTAACAACATTCGCTAATAATTCGCTGTCAGTTTTGAAAATAATGCTTCCCGCTCGAAACTATAGCAATAGCAGCCACGTATTACATTCGTGTTTGCTTTTTTTGTAAGCTTTGTGTCTGTTTGGAGGGGAATTGTTTAGCCCCGTGATACGGATTGTTATTAAAAATGATAATTATTTTTAAATAAGATTCCGATATTAAAGTATGTCAGTTTTCCTAGAGTAAGAAAGTTTGAGTTTTTGCCGATATATTACTTGAATAAAATATCATTATTTTTAATATGCTTGAACATTTTGATTGGTGGTTACTACAATTGGAAAGATGATGTTTCAATTCACAAATGAAGAAAATGGCGCATTTCGTGTTCTTGAATTTTCTGTTTGTACGAAAACAATTCTGTTTGTGTAAAATCGTCATTTTAAGACAAAATGGAAAATTTTCAAACTGAACAAACTTTAAACGTAACAGAACTACATAATGTGAAAGTTGAACATTTGTTTTATTTGAATGGTTTTTCTGAGTGGCTGTGGTTAAACTTTAAAAATATATATTTCAGAGGTATGTTTCAACAGACTTCCCCCTATTTTAGACCTGTTTTATTGAGCTTGTATTTTACATGAATAATTGAGCCAGATTTTGAATTTCATTCTCTCTCTGATTCTTTTTATATTTTGTTGTTGTTGTTGTTGTTGTTGCATTTTCATGTCTATATCATTTTTAAAAACATTTTTACTAAAATATTATTAATATTATTGTTTAATTATCGTTTTGCATTATCCGGTATATATTTTAAGATGTTTTTGGACTGTGAGTAGAGCAAACTTTTTACCTCTGCCACGATATAATATAGTATAGTATACCAGCATAACATGTTATATTAAAATATGTATTGAACATTTACTAAATTCACTAGTTTTATTATGAAATAGCGTCAGTTTTTTTAATGATTACTGTTGTCTGGGCTTTCTCCGTGTATAATGCGATCTATTTAGTTGAATCCTTCTGCACATATTATTTAACTATTAGCTGCTGATTAAAATTTATTCTATATTCTGAAATTACGGTTTTAATGGAGATGTTATCTATTTTCTCTATAAAATATCACACAGAATAGTTATTACTTTTCAATGTGCGCGCATGTTTATTTCCTCATTATAACTAGTTATTGTACTCATATGTTTTATAGCTGTCTAAGGTTGGGACGCACGGGCGTACTCTTGGAGTAGTAAAAAGTAAATCAATAGATAGAATGATAGAAAGAAAGATTATTATTTTTAAAGTATTTTGCTTAATCTATTTACTACTTATAAAATGGTTAGATACTAAATTAATGATTAAGAACAAAAATTAAAGAATACTGGAAAATGCTCGCTATGAATGAAAACAAATAAAAACTGAAGTTAGGAAAACCCTTATAATATAGAACATCAACACTTATTATTAAATATATTCTGTAACTTGATTAATGTGTGTATTGTAGAACAAATAGGATTATCGTACATGAATAAACATCAAAAAGTGGTGAAACATGTTAGATGTTACCATGGCGTCAGTCAAACCACAAATATTAATCAAATCGTTTTAGTTTTAATTCTTATTAACGCCAATCATCTTCAAATAGGTTAACATTTATTCAGATTCATCAATTTTTTGGAATATTTTTGGGGAAACATTACTAACATAGAGGTTAAATAATATAATCATTTGTACTCTCACGTTTATTGTTAAAAGTGAGCTCTTTCTGTTCTCATGACACCTTTTCTAATCTCCTCTCTCTCCAGGTATATTTTCCATTGGCCAAAACTTCACAATCACCCCCAGTAGCAATCACGGAATCTTTAGAAGATGACTGACTGATTCATTATATTGTGTGAGTTTCTATTCATATAAATTTCAAGATATTTAAACCAATATTGATTTTTGGCATTGTGCGCATTATTGATTGTTGTCGGCAATATTGATTGTTGGCATAATGTGCTGCAATATTGAAGAATTAATCGAACCTCTGCTACGATGTACACGTTTTAGTTGATGAAAATGTGAATGCAGTAAAATCTCGCTATGACGATAGTGGCTGTGACCACTCATTTTGTGGCTCACGGTCAGATTGACAGTCTAGTACCCTTGGCTAGAATGCGCTGATGTAATGTCTTGTATACTATAGCTATGGGAGTTAGTGTTTACAAATTTAATGTCCCGGTCCACGAAACCTTACTATATTTACAACAAAATATATATATATCGGGCTTGCAACATTTTAAATTGATAAAGAACCGAGGACAGTGCCGAATATCTTATGAACTGACTTAGTAATTAATATGTGCAATAATTTAGAGATTTGATACTGTTCAGTTACCTTAGGCACATTATATTGTTTACTTTGGATTCAAGTACTATTTCATCTGGTTCCTTCAGATAATTTATTACGAAATTTTTTTCAGTTAAAAATTAGACATTTTAATCTAAAGTCTGCCTAAGGTGAAGCTTTTGTTGTCTCATGTTTTTCATTTCAGTCTTGTGTTGCATTCCTCAACCGGTGCCAGCCCTACTGAATTCGATAATCAACCACGCCACACTTTCATTCAATCGCCTCCTTGTTATACTCTCAGAATATTGTGCACACTATAGACCTATTAACGCTTACTATCAGTTCAGGGGATTCCTACCAGTATATTATCTTTTCGGAGAATTCCTACCAGTGACGCATCTGTTCGGAGAATTCCTACCAGTGACGCATATGTTCGGAGAATTCCTACCAGTGATGCATCTATTTGGAGAATTCCTACCAGTGACGCATCTGTTTGGAGAATTTCTACCAGTGACGCATCTATTTAGAGAATTCCTACCAGTAACTAACCTGTTCAGAGAATTCCTACCAGTGACGCATATGTTCAGAGAATTCCTACTAGTGACACATCTGTTCGGAGAATTCCTACTTGTGACGCATCTGTTTGGAGAATTCCTACTGTTGACTCGTGTCATTTGTGGAATTCCTTACCTTCCAGTGACTCACTGTTTAATTTAGTGTGTAAAACAGTGTACAATAGACTCATGTTGTATTGAATTGTTTATAGGGAAATACTTTTTGCATCTAAAAATGATGAACAACACACCCTACTTAGGCCTCAGTTATTTATTGACATCGGTTTGTTTTATGATGTGGTTCAGTTTTTATTCCAAAAACTAAATTTTTACATGCAATATTTTCAGTGTTGTCAAGTTCAGAGAGGTTTATTCCATCTGTGAACTGTTGTGCAGTTCAACTTCCGTTTACAAAACTGAGATGAGACAATTAACTGGTTGTGAAGTAGCAACACATTTCTTTCATTATCGCTCCTAATGAAGTCTCAACTTTAGATGACCATCTCTGTGACCGGCGGAAATGGCGACTTGTATCTTTTAACTAGGAATCGTACTCTGGCTATGGACCAGTTTATATAGTACAGTGTTACTGGGTAATTTTTTTTAATACATTTATTTTAACATTAGTGAACTGATGATTGTCATTGAAGTAATTTTAATACTTGTATTATTATGTTTTTAGTTTTTATGATGATATTTCCGCCATTCCAGTCGTAATCTTTTATACGTAAAAACACGATTTAGGTCCTTCATTCAGATTGTCGATTCGGCCTGCCATACAGAAGAATATTCTATATCTTGTTTTGGTTTGTTGTTTGAGCCTTCTGATGTATAAATGAACGTTATTGTTTGGTATTCAAAACAGTACTCACACGTATTGGAACGCTATCATTTATTTTGAAGTTTTCGGTACGATTGTACACATCAAGATAGTGACGTAATAAGTTTAATAATATAAATAAGTTTAACCCAATTCATTTGATTAATTAATTATTATTGATTTATGGTTCAAATGTTATATTAATTTGAGTAAAATATTGATCTTTCACTGTGTAGTTGACTTTAACAACAATGACGTACGTATCAATCCAAACGACTTACGGACTATACTTCCAATATTTTATAATCATGTCTAATTTTGACTCTAGTTTTGTGTGAGTTATATTTCGTGCGAGCCCTCGTAGTATTTGCCGCTTTGGTCATGTGTGTTTTGCGAGGCGTTTGCGATCACTGCAGTGCTGCCTCAGTCTCTCATTGTAGATTATATTGGGGATTCTATTGGGATGGGAGCGGTGTGGTTGGTGCCTTATTGTACAGAGAGAAGTTGTTATTTGTGGCCAGTCATATATTCCGATGTATTCCATCATTATGTATCCATTTATTGTTTTACAGAATGAAAATAGAGTCCTTTCAATGGCTGTAGGGTATAAAGATCGGAAATTGGATAATGTTATGATTATATTTCTGGTATTTTTTGTCTCTTTTTATCCAACGATTAAACTAGACTGATGAAATAACTAAACTTCAATATTAGATAATTAAATAAATAAGTTTGAAGACCTTGCTATTCTGTATCCATATGTATATAAACTAGAACAGGTTTTTTAACTTTTTGAAGACTATTTCCAGTTTCCCATCTTTAACCTTGTTGGCCGTTGTTCATCCCCTAGTTTTGTATGTTTGTATAGTGTTTGTATGTATGTATGTATTATGTATGTATGTTTTTCACATTTATTATTGTTATTTCACAGATTCCTATCTCTTCCATTTGATACACATGATCAACATGCAGTTTGTGTATACATGAGCATAACTGCAGCCACGTTCCTTGTGTACATATTTAATTACTTGTTTGGGGTACTATTGGATAACATTATTGATGGAGCTGCACACACACATTTAATAACTATGACTTCCGTAACATTGGCAGTTTTATATTGTACATAGTATATGATTGTATTATAATATAGTGACGCGGAAAAATAGCTTGTTTTTTCAAATTGTACTCATCTTTGTATAACTGATTGTGCCATTTGAGAATATATAATTTTTATATATATGTTACCCAATCTATTGTTTTGTTTCTATTCGGGTTAACTGTTTTGATAGACATTTAATCATTGTAATATTGAGTCAGATTAGCTATTTAAAACTTAATTTTATCTTGAGTTCATTTGACTAGGGAATACTTTCTAAAACTAATTACGTTTATTTAGAAATTGATTTGAATAGCTAACTTTTAAAATAATTTGAAAAATGTGAATATTTACAATGCATATTTATAAATAATGTTAATTATGCCAATATCCCATGAAATGTCACACATGTCATATGTTGTTCAGGTCTACGATAAAAATCGTATTTAGCTTTTTAGTGACCGGTGTAGCGATGGGTTACAGTTTTCTAACCAGCTTGTAACATAGCGGAAAATCATTAATATCTTCTGTTTAGGCGGAAATGTGCCTAATATAACATTTATTGTCTTTGACTATAATCTAAATCTTTCGTTCTGGTATTAGGAAAGTTTCAAAATGGACCTGCTCTTTGTCATTTTAACATAACACTTTATGGATTAAATGATGACTTGAAAAGTAGCTATACGTTGTGCTTTATAATATATAAAAAAACATTAGAATTACAAGATTTTCATTTACACTTTAAATGTTTATATATTATGTAATTATTCTTGATACATTTTTGTATTTGATACATTCTTGTATGTGACCTACCTATGCATTACATACGGATATTATCAATATCGTCATGAAATTTTACTAATGAGGGATAATTAAAAAAAATTGTATTAATAAAATTAAATATTTTTGGCAATATTTTCCGACATTTTGCAGCAATCGATGTCTTTTTAGTCATGATTTTAGTAGGTTGTAAATGCATATCACAAAACCAATACATCTTAAACTTTGTACGTATTGAAAAAACTTTAACGAATTTTTCAGTTGGATACGTGAAAAAGAAATCACTTACAAGTTCTGAAACTGCCAAAAATCCTTTACTCTGCCCATAGCATGGTAGTGCGGCTACTTAAACGAGCAAGAAAAAGATCGCCCAGAAAAATTCAATGAACGTTCAAGAAATAGAAATACTACAGAAAAAAAGTAAACCCAATCGCAACCATAGTAGCAAAATGTAACGAAAAATTATTCCAGTCAATAAAGATTTACCATTATCATAAATTGAGCGCACTCTTTCCAAAAATGTAAACAACGGCATTTGGCCTTCTTACAACGTCTTACAGCATCAGACCGGCAACAACAAGTGACACTAAGAATTTTATACCAAGAATGAAATTGAACAGTATAGCACCTTATTTTCAATGTTTTGAATAGACTTTTGACCTGACTTACACGTTACGAAATGTTTTTTTAAAGTTTATTTCAGAGTGATTTTGTTATTCTTTTTCGAATCTTGTCTATTATCAGTTTCTAACGTTTTATAAATAATTATTGATACCCATGTTTTCCTTACAATCCACCTCTGCGGTCCGTCATTTCGAGAAATATACATTATTGTTAAATACGTTTTAATAAGTGCGGTTTATATGAAAAAGTCCGCCAAAAATATGCATATTATAAGTATACGAAGAACATGAAAATATTTCATGATCTCTTGCGTTTTTCTAAAAACATAACTTTAAAAAATTGACACGGTATACATATACAAAACAATCCTTTTAATGAACTGCTGTGATTGTAATATCAAACGTTAGTGCTATTGGACACGTCGTGTAACATGCAAGTTGTTTAATTTGTATTTTGTAATTAAAATTTAATTAAAAAATAATAATTTTAGAATTGGATTACCGTGTACATTGTGTGACTTAGTAAAGTGTTGTGGCGCAATAAATAAGAATACAGAATTGACAGATAGTCTGAGTTCGATCCTAACTCATATACTTTTCTGGGGATTCTGTTAATTTACTGTCTGTATTTTTAATTTTTAATTTTTAACTTTATCTATTATTTTAAATACATTTTTTCATATTTTTCATTTAAAACAGGTTTCTTGAAACAGAGTATAGTGACATATTGATCTCAATAGCATTTAAATAAATTAGTCATTATTTATTTCTAACTAATTTATAGGTTGATATAAAAGTAAGTTGATATATTATATGTTTTAAAAGTAAAAGTTTGCATTGCAACGTTTCTCAAACTGTCACTATTTACATTTTATCATAAAGGTGACAAATGCGAACTAAGAAAATACAAAAAGAACTGTAGAAATTGAGTCAATATTAATAGGATGTTAAGTTGTTGGTATTATTAATTTTTGTAATTAGAATGTTTTGTTTTAAAATTATCAACAAATACAAAAAAAGGTTATCCTACTCGGGAATAAAACATAAATTATTTTTAACATTTTCTTTGTAAGACAAATTTTTATGACATAAATAATTATATAATTACATTAAAATAAATAGTTTTTACGTCTAAATAAATATTTGTTGTAAAAATAATATATTTTAATAAATAAAATATACCTTTGCTATCCCTTCCCTTAACAAAATAAAATAATTATTAGTTTCTTAATAATTTATTTACGGTAACAAGTATTCAATTTCGAAATTTAGATTAAAATATAATTAGTTTGTATTTCATACTTATTTTTACAGTTATACTTTATTTATAATTTGATACAATTATATTTCTTAATTTGTATCTTGAAACGATGAGCAATGGATCATGGTGGAACCATAAGAATACGTTTAACAAGTAAGTACATTTATTGTAGATTTTTTATTTGTCTGTTGACCACTAACATGTTTATGTTTATTCCACTAAGTGCAGCTAATTAACGTTTTATAAAATTTGTTTTTATTTCTATATTATGCTTATTAGCCTTATATAATATCTCCCTTATCACTGACACTATCTAGTGACAATGCCACTGCAGTGGGGCGTTCCTTAATATCAGACCCGTAAATTATGAAATTTCAAAAAATGTTGAAAAACCTTATGTATTATTAAAAGTT
>JAUZND010000324.1:0-14229 GCA_034780555.1 Coelogynopora nodosa | reverse complement strand
TTTGGCGCGAAAATTCAAAATAATTTTACATTTGTGGGGGGGGGGGGGTTATGCAGAAAGAGATGTTCCATACTACTTAGATTGCGTATATTAAGCAGTATTAACCAATTTTGTAGGTCCTACTAACATTGTGAGTTAATGTTAAATTCTAAATATAAATACAGAATGAATACAAGTAAACTAATATAATTTATTATATTATATGTATGCCTTTTAGTGTATTGTATAATTATACATGTAATAGAGTTATCAATCTAGATAAACAAGGAACGTTTAGTGCAAATATTATTATGAATGATTATGATAACAAAGCAAAATTATTTGTCTAGAGTGAATAGAATAGTATAAAATAGTTATGTGACTATTTTATCCAAATTGAAATTTAATTATTTCATAATAAGGCATAGGATACTAAGAACTGATACTTGTAATGATAATTTTAATGCAAAAAAATAAATATTTTTGTACAAAAAGCGCGGGGGGCCTAGCTATACTCAAGGCCTCCCCAGTAATTCTGACAATTATTCGTATATATTTGCTTTAATGTATTAATCGTATTGTAAAAAGCTATAATTAAGATTATTATTTTATATTTGTTACTGATATATTATATTGGAAAATTTTTACTTTATATTTAAAAAATCCTATTATGTAGTTATAAATTAGAAATATCTATGTTGTTTGTATATAGCTATGCAATATAAAGTTTGATTATAATTTTTATTAATAAACTTGTTTTATTAAATTTAGTTCGCTAAATTATTTAGCAAATTCTCGCAAGCGTAAATAATATAGGTTAACGTTATAAATTTACCCATTGGTATGTTTAATAAAAATCGTTTAATATGTTTATTTAATCGTTTAAAAATGCTTAATAAAAAATACACTTTTTTAAGTATAGAACTAATATTCTAAAAAATATTTTTAACTCATTGAAATCATTTATGTACATAACGATGACGTGTTTTCATTTAGACGTTTGATTTTAAAAGTATACGCTATTTTAGAAAAGGTAAATTGTATGTTCGAAAAAGATCTTAAATGCTACGCTAATATTATGCACTTTTATTCTGTAATGCTATTTAATTCTTTAAAATGAATAATTTTACACTAATTATAACTTGGAATTTTAGCGTATTATAATACATTAAATACGTATGTATGTGTATTACATACTCATATTATAAGATTTATAGAAACCAGTTCCTAGGTTAAATCGACATCAATTGTTTTTGAATTATTGTTTCAGAATATCGGTCTCCATAAATCCTGCCATTTTAGTTTTAAACACAAAACTTGAAATAACTAAGTAGCTTTTTATAGTGTTAATATTTCTGTGAAAACTATGTTTGTAATTCTAAAGATTATTCGTGTATATTTGTTTTAATATATTAATCGTATTGTAAAAAGCTTTAAGGTTATTATTTTATATTTGGTATTTACATATTTTTTTGCAAATGTTTTACTTTACAATTTTAAAAATCCTATTATGTGGTTATAAATTAGAAATAAACTATGTTTTTTATATAGGTATGCAATATTCAATACATTTTCTAAAACAAATATATTTCGGTTTCATAATACACACAAACAAAAAATAATTAGAAATACACTTATCTGTATGTCAAATACCAAAATTCCGAATTTTAAGGTTTAACAGATTTGATATAATATTATACTCTTTATTAAAATCACAAAGCCTAACATATATTGTCTAAATACCAATAACTAGACTTAAACATAATATAATTAATAATTTAAATGTTATCCGAAATTAAAACTTTAACTCAATTTTTTTATTAAATAAACAGCTATTTAGTGTCAAATGTTAATTAAAAAAAACAGTTTCTTAATGGTATGTAAGTATATATAAAAACGTAAAAAACAATAATATTTTTTCGAAAACAAAGTTTCTTTAAAAATGTATCAATGTAGTAATAACATTTAGACAGTAACCTGAGTTCAAAAGATATAAAAATTATTATTTTAAGAAAATTACAATATATTTTTCAATTAATATGAAATTGAACACTTTTCTAAAACTTTTTTTTACAGAAACTACAAGCAGAAATCAATTCCCCACCGCTATAGTCGCGGACAAAGTGACTTCCTACGCTATTCCACCGCTAGTCGCGGACAACGTGACTTCCAACGCTGTTCCACCGCCAATCGTGGACAAAGTGACTTCCAACGCCGTTCCACTGCCAGTCGCGGACAACTTCATTTTGTACAACGTTGCACTGCTAGACCTAAATAACTCGCTGAATTTAATCTTTTCATAAATCGCGAATGAAGTACTACCAACAATCAATGATGATATTGTTCTAGTAGAAATAGTCAATTTAACGTCGAATTCTGAACCAAAACCTACGTCACAAAAACAACAAAATTGCTATTATTGTAATGTGCTAATGACAAAAGTTTATTGTCATTATCGACGAAAGCATTCCGACGAGGATTTGTTAAAACTAGCATTTTTCGATGAAAATATCGACGAAAAAACTCGACATGCTACCATTGAGTTGTTGAGAAATGTGGGAGATTACAGTTATAATATTCAAACGCTTACTTCAGGCAAGGGTAATTTAATTGCTATCCGTAACAAAAATGTCCATGACAATGATGAATAGGCCTACATTCCTTGCTGTCAATGCTATGGTTTTCTATTAAAACATAAATGTGGCATCATCAAACTGTACGTCCAATAAATTGAACGTAATACCAACATTCGAGTACATCATTTCGCAAAGATGGTGAATTAATTATACTGGGCTCGATTTTTAGCCCTGAAGAAAACAAATTAAAACAATTATTTAAAAAATTGAATGACAGTCCCAAAAATATGTTAAGGAGAGACAGAGTCATCAGAAGATAATATGCAAATCATCTAATTAATTGCGTAGTACTGCATTACGAAAGCAAGCAAATTGCGACTTCTAGACAATTATTGAATTTAAAAGAACACGAACTGGAGTGGCTGGCTAATCTCATGTGCCATAATATACAAGTCCACCATGAGTTTTATAGATTACAAAATAATATCATCGAACTAGCCAAAATGTCGAAGTTTTGTTACTCATAGAAACAGAAAACGCAGAAAATGTGACTGGAAAAAACCGGATGACATTAGTTTTGCAGACTTAGACATTGAAATTGATCAAGAGAAAGATGTAAAAACAAACAAAAATACCAAAAAAAGAACAACAGAAACAGCTGAAGCAAAGCATCTAATATAAAGCCAAGTACTTCGAAAAAGAAACAAGAACATGTTGTGTTAACAGAGTTAGAAAAATCTTCTTTACAATTAGCGTTTGAAAATTATACAAACAGAAAGCTTCCGGGGGCAAAATAATTAGAAAAAAAGCAAAACGATTGCCCCATATTGAAAAAAATATCATGGATCAAAATAAAAACATTTATTTACACTTCTCTGAGAAAATTTTTATTTTTTATTTTTTAAATAAAATCGACATTGATATGTATGCATTTACATTGAAAACAATGCAATTTTACATTGGTTTGTAGAGTATTATATAATTAACCATTACTATATTATTACTATTTTACAACAATTACATTTTACATCGGTTCGCAATATTAATTAATAACTATATATTTTCTATAATTAAAATATGCATTCAATACATTTTTTTATTATACCTACAACTAAATAATGTGGTAAAAATAGAACTATGACTTATTCATTTTTAATTAAATATAGAGTACTTTCACATAATATAAATGTTTTACCATATATAAATAACGCTATTGGATTTCGATAATAATCTAGCTACTTATTTAATTATGTAATAAAACTCAGAAAATACTTCTGCCTGTCTTCTATATAAAAGGTAAATTAGGTTACTATAAAAAATTAATATAATAAGTATTTAGGCCTACGTTTATATTGTAAGTATAAACATTTATTCCAAAATATATATATTTTTAATTGATTAGGGTAGCTTATTTGTTGCATATAAAATCAACATTTTCGGACGTATATGCATTTAATTTTGCATTAACTACATTTAATCTTACGTAATATTCACAAAATTTCTCAAAGTATTACAAAATTTTTCGAAATGATAATTAGTAAATTATTAAAGTGGCTATATAAACATTTTATTTTTCAATTGAGTTTTGCTACTTATGGTGAATTTGTAATTGTATTCGTATTTTTGTTATTTACCGATATTTCTGAATCTGTATTATTAACATATTTAAAACTATTTTATATGTGTATTAATAGTTAACCTTCATAGATAATGTTCGAGCTCAAAATTATATATGAGAATTTAGACGCACTATCTATCCAGGGTGACAATCAGTTAACTTTATAAGATCGATAGCCTCACGTTATCTTTTTGACTGTTAACTTGGCTGTTACCTATTAGGGCATCACGCCTTGAACTGTCAGACTATTAGTTAGTTTTTAAGTAAGTTATACAATGGCTATTTATGTCATAATTTAAAACACAGAAAAAGTGACATATTACCTACCAAATGAGAAAATCTACAACATTAAACAATTCTCTATTAGGTACTATAGCAGAAATTAAAATACAAAAAAATTGTGCATTCAAAAATTTCTATTAAAACTGTGCGTGACATATCTCCGTTATAAAAATCCAAAGTAAATAGTAAACAAAACATTAAATAATGAGTATAAGTAAACAAACATAATTCCAATGTATAATCTGTAATTAGGTATGTTTTTTTATTTGTACTAATTGTTTATTGTTTATTGTTTATTTGTATATTATTGTTTATTGTTTACCGTTTACTTTCGATTTCGACACTTAAAATACCTACAACTGTCCTTCAAACAGGTGGTCCCTCTTAAAAATAAACTTCTCAGTCCCTCTTAAAAATAAACTATTCGGTCCCTCTTAAAAATGAAAGGAAATATAGAATACAATTTTAACATATTTAATATAGAGTTATTGTCGAACAAAGTTCAATCGGGAAAGAGTTACTAAAATAAAATTTCGATATGTCCCTCAAAAGCTAACACATGGTCCTCGTAACGCGGTGGTCCCTACAAATAGGTATTTGCACATATGTGTGTGTTGGTTATTAAACTTTTTCTGAACTTATATTATATTTTAATATAAATGCTTTAAATTGTATATACATATTTTATAACGAGGTAAAGTTTTCTATTTGAAAATATCTATAAGGACCTATGTATGTGTGGGTTGCCTACTTAAACGAAATGAATTGACATAATTATTTGTGTTCTCTTTTATTTACAAAATGACAATAAAATATTTGCGATTTTTTTATTATTTCGGTGAACATTGCTTATAAATTATTAATTACTCATTTAATATATTTATATATTCATATTAATTATATTTGGGTAACTATATTTTTCTAATATTATTTTATAAATTTTTTAAAACAATTTACCATCTTATAATAATATATTAACGAAGTAATTAAAAAAGTCATAGAAACTAAGTTCATAAGTTGCTAAAGATATTGAGAAAGGTCTGTAAACGGTGCACAAGTTTCGTATGTTACACGTGATTTTGCCTCTCTGCGGGTATTTAAGTGTATAGTAAGCCTATCGATCATAATTTCCAACTGTGCGAGGGACAATTCTTAATTGGTTTATGGGATATGCCGAGAAAAATACACAATCTGTCCTTCCTTTGTTTATGGTTACAACTTGTAGCGAGTAACTGAATTTTAATGGAAACATCTAAGCGTAAAATATGTTTTTAGATGCAATGTCAGGCGATCGCGTTTAATGGAAAGCAACCTTTAGTATCAATGTAGAGCAGCTCCACATAGAGCAGCTGCTAACAAGTTTTATCTGACGGCCACTAGCGTTCGTGTAATCCTCAATATTTGACTGGTGCACAATAAACTTGGAAGGTAGTACAAATGTTACAGCGAGAGAGAGAGAGAGACATGGAAAGACAGAAAGTAATGTATTTCAAATTAGAGTACAGCTTCAAACATGTTGGATGGATGTTTTCTTAAGTACGTCACGTTTATACGAGAGTATTTAATGAAATAAAACCATATTTATATGAAGATTAGCGGTATTATTTAAAACGTATCTACATCTGATCAGTAAATAATTGTATTGACTTGGAGTAAATAAATTTACCCTGTAAATATTGTCTAATTGAAAAATTACACGTCCTATACCAATTATGTGTTGTTTCATCCATCAGTTCGTCACGCTTTGGGTGGCTATTATTATGACTTTATCATGTAAGTTGTACATCGATTTTTATTTGAATAATCCTTTTGATATATTTTTATTAATCGCAAAAAAAGCGGATGTATTTTATACTTTTATGATATCAGGTATTGTTAATATAAGTTAACATAATGTTTTAAAAATTGACTTCTATTGATTTATATTGATTTCTATTGACTTCTAAGATTGATTCTATGTGTATGTAGAAAATGCATTTATTTTCAACAATGAGTTCACATCGCCTAAACGTATCTGTTGGTAAAATAATTCTCCCTTTTTTTCTTCAATATTTTTTATTTTAAATCATGTGTTGCGTATCGTGTTCAATTCCAATTTGTGAGATTTATAAATATTTTGGATCCTTAGTAAAATAATAGTTTTTGTTGCTTCCCGGCCATAATTGAAATTTTTACAATATTTTCTAAATTTGTAAAATGTAATAAGTAATGCGAATTACAATTGTGTATAATCAGAAGTATATCATAGTCAAATTAATCGTCGCAAATATTTAGTTATGAATTAATAATTTGATAAATATGTGAAATTAATTCAAATACTTTATTTATGTATTAAATATATTTTTATATTAAATGGAATATTTGGAAATGTAATTAAAAAATATTTAATACTTTTGAAAAATACTATATAATATTTTTTATAAAAGATACTAAAAAACAATTACATACTTCCATCCAAAAGGTAATTATGACGTAATATAGCATATTTGCGTTTATATTTATAAAAACAGCAGAACGCGTACACTCAAGCAATTTACATGAGATATTCAAACATGCACTTTACATATATTTGAAACATATATTTTAAAATCTTTTAGAGATGACGTACAATTCGACCAGACTGTAGTTAACAAAATATGATTAACGTAATACTTTCAAAAACGATTGGTACATTTATCTACTGTATATTTTGAAAATTTAGTGAATTGTATGCTTTATGAAACAAAATAATGAAATTCACCTGGCATGATAGTTGATTACGTGAAAAGGGAAACCTATAATATAGATGCTTCTACTAAATAATATTATTTTTTTAAATAAAGAATTTTTTATTCTCAGACAACTTAGTCACAACCAATTGTCAATGTGCATAATATGTATGAAATATAATTTAGGTGCATAAAAAAATCAACAAATACACCTGGTTTTATATAGTTAAAAAGTTTATAAAAATCGATATAGCTGAACATACATGCAATGAATGGGATGAGATTAAAATAAGCCGAACATTGAACTAATGATATAAATTAGACATAAGAAAAATAAATTAAGCAAAACATTAAAAGTGTGTAAAATTTATAAATAAGCCAAAAAGAAAATTTCCATAAAATACAATACAATGAGCCATAGAAGGTGAGTTTTGCTAATTGTTGCAACTCTATTAGTTGAGCCTTTTTAGCGCATATATAATATAGACTTACTATCATATTGTTGTCCGCGGCAAGTATGTCACACCCTGCTGTTAAGGTGCTCCATTGCTCTGATATTGGAAGTGGTCTAATGAAAGCAAGCGCTCTGGTTCCATGAATGGTTAGAGTACTGATAGGTCGAAGTTTTGATTGAACGAGGGTCTTGTTCTGATTGAAGGAAGGTCTTGTTCAGATTGAACGAGGGTCTTGTTCTGATTGTTGAAATTATCACTAAGATAAGGGACGTGCAAGTTGAACCTGTTTAAGATTTAGGCTTTCGATTTCTTACCAGATTGAGTGAGGCTTACCAGATTGAATGAGGCTTTTCAAATCCCAACAGACTGAGGCAGAACTGAGTCGTGTTGTAGAAAGATATCTTTCGAAAAAAACACTTCCGACTCTTTTATGTAGATGGTGACGTGTTTATGTACTGTAACATCAATTGTGTCAATGAAATTAAGTAAACTCATAGTCTGATGCAAATTCTTGGTTAATAATGAAAATGTCATCAGGCAGACTAAAATTGCAAAGGGTCATTCGTTCGTCCATAAAAAGATTAGAGGCGTAACTTTTTTAAGATTTAAAAAACGTAATTAATGTTCTAATAACAAAGGATTTGTAAATCTAGGAAGGTTTTCAAAAAAAGTATTATGCTAAAAATATTAATGCAAATTATATTGTATATATGTTTGTACAATTTATAACGTTTATAAATTAATTATTTAATACTGACCGATTCAATAGCCAATTTGAACTGAGAAATTTTGTTTTTATTTTAAAAATAGAATTAAAAAGGATTTCACTTTAAGTTGTCTGTTATATGCAAAAGATTCTTAAAAATGTTAGTCAAAATTATTTCCACAACTAAATTAAGTTAAATACAGCATTTTTAAATTTGCCTTGTTCCATATAAATAGATAGTGAATATTACTAAATTTATAATATGCAACAAATTTTTACAAATTTTTACCGAAAAAAAGATGGACTAAAATTTCGAAATATCAACTTATAATTATAACAAAGTTGAAAAAAAATTCGAGTATCCTAATATTTGGATCAAACTGATCTGATGACTTCATGATATAGATCAAACGATTTTCCTTTGTGACACTTTCGGTTGATTTTTAAATCATCATTCAAATGATAAATATTCAATATATTAAACGTTTTATTGACATCATCTAATCAATATTTTGATATAATCTGATCTCGGAATAAATAAGGATAAAATGTTAAACATTGGATTGATTCATTGATTAAAAGTAAACAATAAAATAATGATTATACTATATTCATGTTAAATTAAAATTTTCATATCAGTTGTTAATATTATAGTTATAATAATTAGTGTAATCATATTTATCAATAATGATATTTTTTTATATCTTTGTCACTATAATTATTTTTACTTTCTGTATAAACCTAATGATTTATAATTTATAACTTATTTATTATTTTTATTATTTACATAGGATCTGAAATTGTCATACTATTTTGTCGTCTCTTTAAATTACTATGAAATTAATTTACATAATTAAATTAAATTTACTTAATTAAATTAAATTACTTCAAATTTATATTTACTATATCTATACAGTTATATACGTATCTTATAGAATAAAAAAATTTCAGTTAGTATAAGCTATAAAATAATAATAACTTGCAAACGTAGTAACTTATAAACATGGTAACTTGCAAACGTGCAAACTCGATTAGTTCTTTGCTAAATACAGATTTAAACAATATAGTAATTAACGAAACAACTAGGTGTGCGATAATTAAAAAACAGTAGGATAATTTTTTACAGAAGGTATACCCTTATATTTAAAAAAATTCACAAAAAATGTGCAATATGCCTTTATAAATAATACTTTTTGATGAAAAACAATGGTCAATACTTTATTAATCTGTATTTATATTGTACATTTGTTCAATTTATGACACAAAATACATAGAAAAATATTTTACGAATTTCTTAAAAATTGCTGTCTTTAAATATTGAATATTTCCCAGCTAAAAATGTGTGAATATTAAAATGTTATACGCTTATAATATTATGTAATTCAAAATTCAGTTGTCTAATTAAACATTCCAAAAGGCATTATAATATGTTTAGTTTTATACCAATTATGTAAAAAATTATTTATAATTGTAACAAATGCTTAATTAAGAAATTTGCAGGTATGCAGCTATGTAGGATTAAGCAATTTACCTGTTGAAGTTGTCTAATTAACCCTTTCTTACGTGAACAAGGGGAATGCCAATTTTTTTCAAAGAAATTAAGTTTTTGATTGAACTATATAAAGTATGATCCTGATTTTTTTACTCAGTGGCTACAATACTTTTATCTAACTAAAAAATATAATAAATATAATTTCGAATATTTTTACATACCAGAATTTTTTTTGTTATTATTGATCTATTTTATACCTCCCCCACTGGTTTTTCATACTTGCCAATGAGATTAGAAGCTAAAACTTGCAGCATTAATAGAAAAAATAATTTTATCTTTTTATATCTTAGTTTATTTATTATCTTCGTAAATTATATTAATTTAACTTGAATAATAAAATTATTTATTAAAATAACAAGCTAATTAAAATTAAATATCATTTATACTACTTATACCTTATTTATATAAGTAGTATAATTTAAAAAATATATCAACAAATATAGATCTTGTGCTTTGGAATTAGATGGAAAAATAATCAAGTCAATTGGTTGCATTGAACAAAAGTTATAGCATATATGGGTCAATATATAGCATAATTATGTGGTTATTTTTCTATAGTTTTCCTAATTGGAATTTATGACGTAATCAGATCATAAACATGATACCAATCGATTAATTTTTTAAAAATAAAAATCGCTCGACAAAACTTTAGGAGATATCTGTATACCAAATTTCAGCATAATCGGATGATAGTACCAGTAGACTAATTTGGTTATAATATTGTTTTTTTGTTGTTTTATATATTTGTTAATGCTTTATGGCATATTATTAGTTAATTAAAAGGCAGGATACTATAAAGTATATGTTTGAATACCGTTTATAACATTATGAATAGGTAACTACATTTATTAGTAATTATTTGCAGTAATTATTTAACATTAAATATATAAAGTTAATTAATTTCATTAATTAGTTATAATTAATACTCGAAAAAGTTAAAATGTCTGACAGGGGCGGCGGAGCATCTACAATTTAGGGGACTGGTCCCGAAAGATCAATTTTCACCATTAGTGAACAGTGTGTTTTGAATTTTAATAGCGTGGATGCCCCACTCTCCCACTATTAGTATTCATCATACAGAATTTAGGGTGGGCTGAAAGATACTGCAGCCCCCTCAGCCCCCCCGACTTCGCCGCCTATGCCTAAATTAAGTTGCACATAAATCAGTATATATGACCGAATAACGACATAATCATTAGTCTGTATTAATGTTTTTATTACACAGATGAATTGAACTATTTTTACTCATCTTTTGTTTTGTTGAATATACTTTATGTTATTGGATATTGGTTGCCTGCTATTAATGTTTCAGTTGAAAGCACAAAAGAGGCACCTTTGTGTAATCAATATAGTAAAAAGTAATTTAATACGAAAAATAGTAAAAATATAATTTTTTAAATTTGCATTAACAAAATCTATATTTATTGTAATTTTTCACAAAAATGTTAATCAAACATTTCACATATTTATACTGTCTGAAACAATAAGTAATCAATCAATGTGGCTTTACGGTGGTGCATAGATGTCGACCAAGTGGCCGGGGTTGTCGGCGGTAATCCCGTCAACTCGCTCGGTAAACACCCTTGGATGGTTACATTACAAAATCCAATCCTCAAGAAGAGAATACAATCCTTCACCTCGGACTACATGAATTGGGATCTAGTGAAGGAGAACTCCCACATCTGCGGGGCTACTTTAGTGGCCCCTGGGTGGGTGGTCACAGCACGTCACTGCTTGTGGTAAGTTGTTGGCAGTTATTCAGTACTTCATGTCAAGTATTTTATTAACTATAGTAGGCCTACTATACAGCACTTGTATTCAAAATGATAACAAAAAACATCAAAAAGGCTAAAAACGATTACATTGTATGTCTTTACTATAGGATAGATATGGTATGAAGAAATAATAAATTAAATATATTATTTACTCTTTTAGATGTATATTATTGATATCTTGTTTTAAATATGAGTGAAAGTATTTTTTTATTAATAGGCTATATATATATATATTATTTAAGTATGGTTAATCATACTTAAATTCATTAATTTGTTGACATTATTGTAGCTTTCGAACATTTATTTCATACATTAAATACATTTCATTTCGTATCATTTCATTTCATTTGATAATAACATGTATTATAAAAATTATATAATAACATGTATTGTAATTTTTCACACCATGATTATGCTTTCTTGATGAGAGGTAAAAGCTCGGATCTTTTGTATTAATTATAATAAAACTTTAAATTTTATTGTGGTTTTTCTTTTGCATACAACATTATGTTTAAGACAACCCTTTAGTCAATTAATTAAAAAATGTATGCTGCCGAAGTATACATGTTTTAAGACATATACAGGCCGCTTGTATGTGTCCATTAGTGTCAGCTTACCTTGCATGAGAGCAAAACGTATACTTATTTTTGTTTCCCGATAATCAATTTCGGTATTTCTCTACATTATTTTGCAACTAATAATTATCACAAACATTTCGCTACCTGCACTGCGAGTGTGTAAACATAACTCCCTGACCTCAAGTGTATCTATTCTATATTACCGCTTTTCCCACTAGTTGAAGGGATGTATAGATTAGGTGTCTTTACCGTCCGCTGACGTACGGCATGTACCAACTGCTATATAGATGGTTAAGTATACTTGCTAAGTGAAAATAAACGTTTTACCGCATTTAGCGTTTACTTGCTTATTGTAACTAATTTGACTACCAGATGCACTGATATAATCATTTTTGTAATTTTCACTAAAGCTCCTCTAAATTCTGAGTGATACGATATACGGTTAAATTGGTGTGTAGAATATTTTCGAAACAATTAGCCATTATATTCCCAATAGTTAGAATATGATCGGCTTTTCATACAGAAATGTTGTAACCTAGACATTTTCTAACTTTTTTCTTTTCCCATGGATATTTGTGGTAATATGTATGCCTTAGTTTAAATACGAATAATATTATAGATAGCAACATAAAACAGTGTATACTTATTTATTATACGTTTATGTTCTTACGATTTATGTTATGATTAATCGAGAAATCTGTAATAATAATATAGCAAAAAATTATACAATTTTTATAAAAAATTAAAAAAACAATTTGTATGAAAAAATAGATCATAAAAAATACATTGTAAAGTTGTGCATTGCAGTTTGAAATGTTAATATTTTTATTAAATATACTTTGTAAAATTGAATATGACATATAATGTGAATTGTACATTTGATCTTATAGAGAGTATACCGCGAAATAAATATGTGTCATTAAGTTTTTTTTTTAATTTAATGTTTTTTTAAATTTGACCATTTTAGGCAAAAATAATGATATTTTAAATCGTATGAAAAATAATGGAATTCCTTTAGATTTAAACAATATTTAATGTAGCTACGATCAAATTATACTTATACATTTTTTCTAATCTGGCAAAAAAAGGTTGCTATATTTGAAACCCATTAAATCTCAACATGTTTATTAAAATTACCATAACAAATATTTGCTTTTTGAGACAGTTCTATTAATTCTGATACAAGAAGTATGTCAAAATACGTTATGTCAAAATGTGACAAAGTAGTTTATTGGAAAGACATTTTTGAAAATCTAATTTTGAATAATATAAATCACTGAAACATATAAAATAATAAGGCGGAAATAGGCTGTTGCTACATCTTGTACTCAGAAGATTAAATAATATGGCACATTTATTGTTAAAGGAAATACCGAAACGAACCGAAAGTAGAAGCTGACCCAAAGAGATACAGTAGAAACTTAATAAGGTGCGGGACTTAGAACCCTCAGCGGCGTGTTTAACCGGTTTGATAGCGCGCTACCGTCACACTTCCCATAATCAATAACTACTTATCAAGATGGTAAAAAAGCATATAGGCCTCACACGAGTTTAGAAAAGTATTAAATTTAGATTTAGAAATAAGGCTATCAGTACATTTATACAAGTCAGTGTTGGATTTGGTATATACAACATAATGTCCATTTGAAATGGATGAACCAATATGACAAATAACACCAAAAAGAGAATTTTTTAATTATTTAAACAAAGATTGGGTAGGCATAGGATGAATGTCTAGTTTTACAGATTCTACAATACCTAGTAAAAGTAAAGCTGTTAATAAAAATGGCTAGAATATTAGGATGCTGGTGAATAATTGTCATGGTAGAATGAAAAGTATTGATATTACAGAAAGGACAGAGTTTAGTTAAGGAAGTATCTGATGACCAGGAGATAGAGTGTTGTATATTTAAAGAATTTATTGAGATATTATAAAAAGGTTCAAAGCAGTTGGAAGTATGATGACAAGATTTACAGACAGAGGATGTTTTATACATTCC
>JAUZND010000323.1:0-14229 GCA_034780555.1 Coelogynopora nodosa | reverse complement strand
GTAGTAAAGTTAAATAAGAGTTCATAAATAATACAAAAATGGATTATTACATTAATGAAATCGACGAAATTGTCAAACTAAATGAAAATCCTGCTCCACAGAAAATAATATGCAATCGCCAAAACCCTTTTGAAATGGGTTACTACATGATGGTGCAACCGGGCCTATAAGTAAGTTAATTAAAAAAGACACAATGAGTAAGTTAAATAAGAAAAAGACACACCAATGGTATAAGTCTGTCCACAGCAGGCAACACAATACAAAGACACTAGAGGTATGAATAAATTCCTTAGATATATAATTAGTATAAATAATATAATATAGATGAACATTGGGTAAGTACTAAAATATAGTATATATTATAGTAAAAAGTTAAATACAATTTATAGTCTCAGATACAATTTAATAAATTGTCTGCTCTTTAAAACTTATAAGTAAAATGTAGAGTATGCATGGAAATAAGATTCATGTACAAAAATATTTGGTAAATAAGTATAAAGTTTGTCAATGGAAACAAGGATGTGAACATCAAAAAATATCCAAAATGTTACCCAGTAATATATTTGTCTTTCACTTTTATAAAATAATCCCCTGACTTTCCAAAGTTTCCACTGACCTCTAAAAATCTCGATTTTTCTAGGTGGCTATGAACCCTATTAATGTGGATTGTGTGAAAGAGGGGTTCAATACCTCACATGTGTATTTGGGATTTAAAATTAAACATTTTAAAATAAAATACAAATAAATAAACTAATATTTTTTTCAAAATTACTTTTTTTCAACTATTTAGACCAGAATTGTATGCTCTTTTATTCTGTCTAAGTCTGGTGCCTGTCAGATAAAACATTGAGGAGTTATATCTCATGGTTTAATACCTAACATGTTTTATTGTTTTCAATACCTCACATGTTCCATTGTTTTTAATACCTCTCATGTTCCATTGTTTTCAATACCTCACATGTATTGATTGTCATCTGTATTACCAACAATGAAAACCTCACATGTGTATAGATTCACTCAATATCTCACTTGTGTTTATATTTTATTCTTAAACAGTTAAATATTGCTAGTTGAAACATTATGTACTATGCATTAGTTTCTATATAATTATATACAATATATAGTTTCCATATAATTTTATATCACTAAAATATTGGAATCTATTCTATAATATTTTAAAATATATATATAATCAGAGTTTTTATCAAATTCAAATTTAAGAGACATTCACAGTTTATATATTATAACTTTATGGCTCTATCCTTTCTATTTTAGTGTTGAAAAATGAACTGATGGCAGTCTCTTTTGGTATACTGGCATCTAAAACATAATTAGAATAAAATTAATACAGGCATCCCTAATCCTCCTGCTTTAACTATATGCATAGACAATCATCTACATGCATCTTTTATCCACCTGCTTCAATGAGGGACATGTCTGATTTGAATTTCCTCCTTCATTAGCACCTCTGCCCATTCTGTTGCTTTCCTATTTTTTATCATTGGTTGTGTTAATAGCTGTTTCTTCAATGGTTTCCTAGCAATTCTTCCATATTTGAACAACACCCGTCTGACAGTCATTGAACTCACATTGAGATTTCTGCTGACTCTGTGCTGGTTAGATGTAATCTGAGGATTCTGGTGATTCTCTTGCACCAACAGCCATTCATTTCTCACTGTCATCTTCTTCTTTTTGCCACACTTATTTTTTTTGTAGGTGAATAACTGCCAGTTGCCACATAGTGAGTAATGATGCGAGCCACTGTAGATTGGTTCACTCTGACTTCAGCAGCAATTTCCCGTTAAGTCTTTGAAGTATGTTCATGCAAAGTCACAATTTTGCTCCATTTTCGCAGTGATATATCCATCTTGTTATATTGCTGAATATCAAAGTTGGCCCTTATATATGTACGAAATTGTGTCAATAGATGATGTAACAATTCTCTCTGAGCTAAATTAATAATATTAAGCAACAATGCACTATAGGTTCAACACATTCTATTACGCAACAATACACAAACAATACATCTGGCTTGATGCAATTAATTTTGCCACAGCTGTAATTATATATGCAACATGTTTACAATGAATATATAATATTTCAAGTTCAATTTAGATTTCCATTTTTTACATTGTTCTAAAAATATGGCATAAAAAATAATATTGAGTTTCATAAAAAATCGCAGAAATGTAATAATAATAAAAAATCGCAACAAAATCGCATGTTTTTATGGAAAATCACAATGCGATTTAAATTGCACATAGTGGCAGCACTGTATAGAGCATCTTAAGGTTATTATTCAACATCACAATTATGTAACATGTTTGATTTTGTGATACAAAATATTCGAAATTCTATCTTAATACCAAATATTCTATCCTAATACTATCTTAAAATTCACCAAAGTTTTTAGCAACCTATTTTGCTGGAAAGGGGTGGTTGGGGTGAAATTGACACACTAACTGTTAACATATTTAGTTTAGTACATTTTGTGAAGTTTGCCAATATGATTTTAAATAAACTTAGTTGGATGTTAATTTATCGATAAAGATGTGCTTATTGTAAAGCATTAGATAGTGGGGATTGTAAAGAGAAAAAATATATAATACGTTTTTAGACTATTTTTTCTCTCTAATGACACTAGTAACCACAAAACAAATTGTTTAGCATGACGTTTATAAGGGTGTAAGAAATAAATGATAGTTTCAGGCTAAAAGTAGAGTTTTTTTAACCTTTTTAAAAATGTCCAAAATAGGCTATTTTCAGTTAATTTTGAATAATGTATTACATCGTTGAGTTCTCCTGTATAATTCTACAGAAATATATGGAACCGAAAGTGCATTAAGAATTAATGAGGTACTCAAGATGCCACAATAATAGCCTTGGTAGATTTTGAGTAGTAAACGATCAAACACCTGGGAGTCAAAATATGAGCCGTCAATATTCGGCTCGTTATTTCAATAAACTAATTCATTGGCAACTTTTTGGTATCATTGAATTAATTTCCTTGTTTAAAATTAATATTTTGGTTGATTTAATTTTTTTAAATGATGATGAATTTTGTATAACAGTTAAGGCTAATCGTCAAATTTTACTGAATATATTTAAAAAAGTATGAATTTTTATATAAGAGCATCATGACTTTCTAGTAATATGAGATACAGTTATCTTCTTTAATATATAATTTATTATTTGAGCATTTTAATTGCTATCAAATCTGATTCTGACAGGAAATTATAAATAGAACCACAAATTCTTGACCAATTTTCAAAAGAATCGAAAAGTATCGTCCAACTAGCTTGCAAAAACATGACTCACGTTTGGCGCCACCTTGACGAGTCCATTGAGTTTGGCGATCTTGATGAGTTGGCTCTGGTACCCGGTCATATCGCGCATGAAGTGAGGCAGGCGGAGAGAGGAGGTACGTGCCACCCGCTTCACCCGGTCCGCCTCGTCCCAGGTGATCTTGCCCGACATTAAAACCAGGAAGTCGATCGTGTCCACGTTGCGCAGGATCTCCACCGCGCCTGCGCACGTCATCGACCAGAGAAAATGGAAGAGGTTGGAAAAAAGAGAATGTAAGAGAATGGAAAAGATTGGAAGAGGTTGGGAGAGAATGGAATGATTTGGAGAGGATGGGAGAGATTGGAAGAGGACGGGAGAGATTGGGATAGGATGGAAGGGATTGGAAGAGGACGGGAGAGATTGGGATAGGATGGAAGAGAATGGAAGAGGATGGAAGAGGATGGAAGAGAATAGAAAAGGATGGGAGAGAATGGAAAAGGATGGGAGAGATTGGGATAGGATGGTAGAGAATGGAAGAGGATGGAAGAGGATGGGAGAGAATTGAAGAGGATGGGAGAGATTAGAAGAGGATGGGAGAGAATGGGAGAGATTGGAAAAGAATGGAAGAGGATGGAAGAGAATGGAAGAGAATGGGAAGAGAATGGAAGAGGATGGGAGAGCTTAGAAGAAAATGGAAAAGGATGGGAGATAATGGAAGAGGATGGGAGAGATTAGAAGAGAATGGAAAAATATGGAAGAGGATGGAAGATGGGAAAAAATGGGTGAGAATGGAAGATGGGAGAAAATGGGTGAGAATGAGAGAGAGGATGGAAGAAAATTTCATCGCCCTTTGCCCTCCTCGATCACTAAATCACCCTAACGGGCACGGTTCGAGCTAATCGAAGAGAATTGCCTCCAAAGCCACCAAGCAACCTCACCCGCCACGACTCCCAATTCTTTCAATCAGAAAAATTGCACCTGACAACATACCAGGCGAAAAGCAAAAAGGTGGTGCACATCTTGTCAACTCAGCACAGAGGGTTTGCGAAGAGAAGACGCCGGGAAAAAAAAGCCAGAAACAATTCTTTTCTATAATTCGAACAAGTTTGGCGTGGATTTCCTGGATTTGATGTGCCGTCAGATGAGCACAAAGGCAGGATGCAAACGTTGGCCTCTAGCACTTTTTTTACAATTTTTTTACATTATTTTACAACGTCCTAGATATGGCAGTGCAGTAAACGTGTGGGTGTTGTTCAAGAAAGCGACTGATCGTCGAATGAAACATCGACAATTCCTCTTGCAACTCTCCACTGAACTTCGAAATGATGTTGCTGAAGACCTTCACAAGCTGCTCCTCAACCAGTCGATCCTTTGGCCAGTCGCGCGAATTGCCAGTTAAAGAGCCACTGCAATCGCAATAGAACTCTTATTCAGTGTGTTCATTGTCCCCTTCCAATGTGTGGCAAATGTGTGGCAATGTGCACGAGATGTGTAGGTAACATTTTATAACGTTTTCTCGTAATTTTCATACATTTTTCTCATAAGTTTCATGCATTTTTATGTAAATATTTTCATTCTGTTTTTTATGCATGCCTCAATAAGTATTTTTATTATTGAAAACTTGTTTCCCCCAAAAATCATTATATGGGAATAAGAAAGATGGCGGAAAAATTACATTAAGTCAATTGACGCTTTTATCGGTTAAACACAAGTTGCAATTTTTTTCTCTAGGTGACATATCTTCTCAATATTATAGGGAAATAATAAGCAGTCCAAAGTTTGAAAAGCCAAACTTTTTTAGTCAAATCGGTCCAGCAAAAGAAAAGTTATAAACCTTTGAAAGTTTGAAAGTGACAAAAGCGTCAATTGACGCGCCTCGCGGTTCTAGTGTTAAAAGTCCATTTTACTTTCCAAAATATAGGCTAAAAATGTACTTCTAAAAATTGCATTATTTGAAATACTTTATGAAAAAATTCCTATAATATATTTCGAATAATAAATAATATACCACACATAAAGAAGCTTTTTATAAGAGATATTAATTTTATATTTTATCTATTTTGTTATAAATTAATACAATATTAGTTATTCGAACAATGAACTGTAAACATCGATTGTTCATTCATATCATGCATATTTTATCTAAACAAATTGTAACATAAATATCTATTAATATATATAGATATATATACCTAATCATTATACATAACATTACAAAAATAACAGATTATGACTTTTCTAAAGTCGAAGATAGATTACAAGCACTAAATTTAATATTATACACAACTAATAGCTGATTTATTAAATAGACCAAACAAAATTAAAATTCTAATAATTTTTTTTAAAATCCAGGACATCATTATTTACATGTTTCCAAGATATTTTAGTCATGTGTTACAATTTTTTAATATACAATTTTTTTGTTAATTTAATATCTCTTTGTTACACCAAACAACTTTTATAAACTAAAAACGAACATATATTATTTTATATGACAATACTGGCTTAATCCTGGTAGTGTTTTATTAGAACGATTAGAAATTGAATTAATCAAAGAGTGATATAATTTAGTGACTCGTTCTTAAAAAGTACGAATAATTTAATTAATATAATTTAAGACATACTAATTTAAAAATAATCAAGTAGTATACATACAATGTTAGTTAGTAAAACTTAAATAAAATTGATTTGAAAAGTGAATAAAACATTCACTATATACATTCTCTGAGTTGATGCTTTATTGTTGCTTGTGTCAGGAACTGATTATTATTATTATTAAAAAAATAATAATACCATACATATAAAGCATTTAACGCGTATTAACAGTTTGAGTATTAACAATATTTAAAGATATGTTTTTATTATTATATAATGTATATTATGTGATGTGATGTGTAATATAGGAATAACGATACCAATAAAGCCTATACAATTGAATGACAAGAAAGCCTGCACAGCTCACCCTCAAAGTAGCGCTGATCCTTGCCATAGCCACCAGTGTCGTTAACGTTCTTGAGGCCCCGCTTGACCCGCATACAGTGCTTCCAGCGCTGTTCAGGGTTCTGCACGTACTTGGACAGGTGATCAAAGAGCTGCTTGAAGGACAGATATTCCGCCATGCAACAGGCGTCTTCATGCATGGTCAAGTGTGGATGGATGGAGGAAAGACAGAGAGACAATATCCTACCCATTCTATCACGTATATACATACGAATCTTGAAAACAATTAGTAGTGAAGTTGGCTCACTAGCTGAGTTACTATTTCAGAATAATATTATCTAGATGGTTACGTTTAATGCTGTGTGTCTTATTAGACGTTGACATGGATATAGTAATCATAATATACTAAACCCATTTGGACACCAAAATCAAAATACCCATGTAACAATAACCAACGGTTAAGTAATATTTATTAATAAAAACATTTTTGTTGTCAAGGATTAATGAAAATATAATTTTATAGATTAATGTTAATGTCACGTATTTTCTTATGTAATAGTTGATCTCTAATTATGAAATAATAATATGTTAGGATTATCTTTGGATTTTATTTTAAAAAATACTGCTAATAAACAATACACATTTATGTACACGAATGTTAAAAACATAAATAAATTAATGAAATAATCAAAATCTCATAATACTGATCAAATTAAAATGTAGGTCCTTCGATAAGATCCTCTAGATCCTACGAGACAACTCGTAACCGATCTTTACCTTAATCTATAGTATATTATCATTTAACAGTTTCCAAGACAAAATTAAATGATATATTACCTACTAGGAATTATTTTGAAACTTAGCGTGCTTTGCAGAGATCTTTCAAAAATGCATTAGTCGTATTTAGTAGAAATTCCCAGGACAGTGTGATGGATCATATTTTGTAATTTATCCCTACTAATTTCCAATGGATACGCTTAAATTACAAGATATTTATTATATTTAAAAAAATAACAACGGACATTTATACATTCATACAAGAAAAATACACATTAAATCAAAATAAATTCTTAAATAACGGTCGACAAATACAATATTTTGTTAATCAGCATGTTAATTAATTGTTTATTATATTGCAGCGCAATAAAATAGTAAAGTTACCAAGATGAGTTAACGAAATACGTATAGTAAAATCCCTGAGCAAATATATGGCAAAACAATATGCATATATTTTGTATTTATTCAGTATACTAAATGTCACAATCAGTGGCCAGAGTAATAGTCGGATATTATATTATTGTGTACATAATCATTGCCTCTCAGTTACTTCAAAAGGTCAAACACACTCGTTGGCATTAGTTAAAAACTTAATTATTTACTCTAATAATAGTCTAGTAACAGTGGTCGTAGTGTATTTATTTTTATAATATATATAGAAACTTCAGAATTATTTTTCTAATATTTAACGATTTAATAATTATAATTAAATGCTGAAATCATTCAAACTGCTAAATCAGTCAAATGTATCCATAAAGGTAATTAATACAATCAAGAAAATCGCTTCAAATAGGATCAAGAGAGAGAGAGAGAGAGAGAGAGAGAGCATGAGAGATGGATAAAATTAGATCAAATATATATATTAGGAAATCTTGAAAAAATATAAACATATAAAATACATGACAGATAAAAATTAGTTATTAATAAATGAGAAGTGAGTCTAAGAAGTCGTAGAGTATACAATGTAGGATGAAGCAATGTTAACTTTGTGAGAGAATATAGCTTTTAAATAAAAATAAGGAAACGGCATTTCATAATTCATTGAGAAGTATTAAAAAGAAGCAAAGAAGCTGGAAGGCATACTGGAATACTAAACTGATTCAATTAATTTATATTTGATCATCTGAAAATATTTTTGGCCCACCTTATATGCACGTTTAATAAGCCATAGTAATTGCAAATAGTGCTATACTGACATAAGTATATATAAAATAAAAAAACACTTTTCGTTATATAACACGGTAAAAGGCTAATTCCAGCAAATAACGGACGTAATACTTTGACAATTTTGCGCAAACAAATATGTACAGTTATAGCGCAGTACACAATTGATAATGATAGAAATATACCTTCGCGGGTATAATTCTATGCTGATTGTGACTGCAGAATCATAGTTAAATTATATTTACTTATAAAATATCCACTGAAATTAGAATATAAAGAAGCTGCAATATCATGTTATGGAGATATATAATAAAACGAGCTAAGTTCTATAGGTGCACACTTAAAATAGGTGAAACACTACAACTTTTCTGAAGTGTTTTGTATGTTCGTCTCAAGATTCAATTAAAAAAATTGTAAGATGCTACATTTTTATGAAATCACACAAAAGTAAACCGTGATAAAATTACTAGCAATTGAAAGATGATACTGTCAAAATGGGCAGCTAGCATATTAGAACAATGAGGAATTAATTTAAACAAGAATACTGATATTTGATTGGTAAACTGGTAAATTAAAGCAGTTAAAGCAATTTTTTTAAAAATGACTCCTTAATGGGATAAAGTGAAGGAACCAATCGCCAACTCACAGTAAAGCAGAGCCGGCATACAGAGCATCTTATGATTGGAGTTGAAGAGGGTGTGAATACAGGCGAGACCCTCCTCGGTCTTCATCGTCTCGAAGGACTTGCTCGGCAAGAGTTTGTACTTCTCTCGGCAGCTGTACCAGGGCTGGTAGCCATCGTTATATGACCGGAACTGCCAGATTGACATGTCGAAAATGTCAAGTCAAGGATTGGAACAATGTAGATAAAGCCTTATACTGTCGGAAAGAAGTTAGCAGCAGTTCGAAAGCTAGATTTTGCCGATTACAATTAATTTCTGCGGGTTTTGAATCAGATCTACATTAAATATTGTACTGAGTTAACAGTATAACCTTAGCAAGACCAAACACTTTTGGAAACCTATCGAGGTCGGAGGAGGAGGGGGGGAGTCAAATTGACCCACCAACATTTTGTTAAATGTTCTATACAAATATGATACATTATTTCGTAGTTTTTCAAGGCGATTACAAAATATATAGAATTAGTTTTCTAATCAAACGTTTGGTTAGCTATTTATTAACAAATATGTGCTAATAGTAATAACAATAAATTAGATTGGGCGAAAACAAAGTAAGAAAAACACAGTTTTAGATTTAAATATATTATATCAGTAAACACCAAACAAATTATTTAGCAGAACGTTTATATCTATATGATTGTAATTGATAAGAGTTTATGATTAAAATTGTTAAGCCTTTTTCGACACAAGCAACATTTTAAAGCTATATAAAAAGGCTATGTTTAGCACATTTTAAGTCATTTAATACGTCATCAAGTTTTGAACATTATATAATATTGTTTAGTATAATTTCATGAAATTAGTAAAGCACGCACGTTGATGGATTAATTATTAGATCAGACACATCGATTCAACACATATTGTAGATATTTCTAGATTACAATTTCGATATTTTGAATTGGTGGTAACTGATCACCCCTTTTTCCATTCATCAACACCACTACAAAGTAAATTAAGATCAAAAATAAGGAAGAACCTGAAAATATAAAATAAACAGCCAAATATAACAGTAGCAAAATATCAAAACGATTTAAAGGAACATTAAACATTCAGTACTCAACTCCATAATGGTAAAACAGAAGGAATGTGTCACCATCAAAAGGATACATAATGAGTCCCAATCTCATGGTCCATGAGGCACCCAATACCCTTCTCCTTCAGAAAGGTGTTCTCCGACGAACTCTTGATAAGCAGTGTGTACCGACGCAACTCTGGCTTCCCTGTCTTGGGGTCGGGACCTGTCGAACTCATTTGAGCACTTGGGGGGGAAATGAAGTAGTATACTGGTTGCAAATTAACATTTACTCTCTGGCATAATACAATGCAGCGATGAAGCAGTGATAATAGTTTAAAACAATAAAAAAAAAACCCAAAAGAAGCGGCAAATTCATTACCACATGCATACCATTTAGCGTTAAAAGACTTCTCTCAAATATACCGGTATTAAGTAATTTGTTTCAGTAGTATACCCACTAATTTACACTTACGTCACTATGTTATGTTTTTAAAAGGCAGAATTTGAGATGCGTAATAAGTACTTCGTTTGAATGGTGTGGATATGAACATAGTTCCTAACGATGTGATTTACAATTATTATAGTCGATGTTTTAAAACGATGTATTTAAGTTGATGTATTTTGACACATATAAACGATTATATAACTTTTTAAAAACGTACTTTCGGTAATTTTTAAAAATAATTGTCATTAATTGGGAAATATATCAAAAATATATGTAAAACCGGGAATTATTCCCAGATTGAATATACAGTGAGTTACTGCAGTGAAAATATGAATTAATTTTTTTAATATAATGAATTCCAATGAAACATACAGCTATTTGAGTTCATGCCTAAAAAAATTGTTATTTTAGAAAAAGTTCAGGAATATACAACATATATAATACAATTTATATAATGATATTATTGATAGTTGTTACATCTTAAGTTAGTATAAACTTATTGTTAAACATATTATAATATATTGTATCTTATATGACTCTGCCTTTCCCTAAATAGACAAAATATCTTTGAAATATATAACTGGTGGTTATAAGTCGATAAAATGTACTAAATAATGTTAAATTCAATAATTGTAATATATGTAATTTAAATGATAAAAATAATATAAGTTTACATATCTTTAATAATTTAGACCGCTAACATATAACACATTAACACTCAATTAATTTAATAAAGAGCTGTTCATACATTAACAATAGATATAAAATTAACGTAGTAAATAAAATGATTGTTTCACATGTGTTATACAACGATTAAATGACTAAAAAGACGAATTCTGGCGTGATACTGGGTATTAAAAACGACTGTCATTATGTGATATTGATGATGAGGTGAGACTCCTACAGTGAGGCATCTCAACACGGTAGACCTTAATTAGACACTGCAATTACTGACAACTAACACAATGTGAAACTATAAGCATACAAAACTAAAGTGGTCATCTAATTGAAAAACAATAAGCCTGCACGGCTATACACACAATGCTCACCTCTCACTACAATTGTTCAACTACGACTGTAGAGACAGGTAAAATCTAGTGGAAAATGATTTATATGCTTTTAATTAGGATGTCAGTTGAAATTAAAAACTAAATTCAATGATTGTTATGAATACAAAGTACAATAAAGATATGTATAAAATACTATGCAATGCATAAGAGAAAACAGATGATCTCTGATATAATTGACATTTCAAAATAAGCATGAAACAATATTCGAAAAACACAATTCCTTATAGGTTTATGAATTTCCAGATTGTACAGAATTCAACTGCGGTTTCAATTGATAAGTCTCAATATATTATTTCTGGTTAGAAAGAAGAAAAAGTCACATTTCCATCGGCAACAAGGTTAAAGTAGGATTACACAACTTACCTACACGCCAGTTCCGAGCACCAGATCACCTCCATGGTGGTCTCCAGTTTGTGATCCAGCATGTAGTCGTGAACCCGCTCAGCGGCCTCGTCCACCGTCAACGGGGCGCCATAGTTGGACTCGATAAAGCGGTCCAACTTCTTGTACTTCTTCACCACCATTTCGAGAATACGGCGCGCCTCGTGGAATAGGTTGAACTTAATGTTGCCAATCTGGTGGCTCACGAGACGCTGAAATAAAGTTGAATAAGCTGGACAGCTGCAAATGTCGTAACACTAACACCAGGTGACATTTAGTCGGAGGTGGGGGCCAAATTGACCCAACACAATTTAATATCAACAGTTTAAAGCACAAGATAAAGAAAACAATTATTGAAAAAATAAGCTTTGCTAATTTGAACCGTAATAATAAATATCAGCAAGTGCCAAAAAATGGTTAGTAGAAAGAACATATATACGGATGTAAGTGATCGATAAAAGTTTCAGTTTAAAAAGGTTGACCGATGTTGATCAGATCCCATATATTTTCAGCAAAATGTATAATTTAAAAAAACCGTATTTATCTATTTCGAAATATTTTTTAGATTCACTACAATAAGAATTACAGCATGTTCTCATTTGGAAACATTTGACCAAAGAGGTGCTATGACGTGTTTAAACAATTTAAAAATAAATTTGAATATTGTAAACTTACAATATACTGTCCAAATATGATACAATTAAAAAAGGTATCCATAGATTGCATATGACAAAGTAATAATAGATATACCACAATTTAATTTTATTGTTATGTATCATATCGTTATGGAAATAAAAAGAACTAACACACAGGCTACATATAAACATGCACATTAATCTTAATTTTATATGCATACCGTAACACAAATTAGAGAGTGATTTACGTGATAAGCAGGGATATTATATTAAATATGCACCATGTGTATATATGTAAAATTAAATAAAGCTAGTTCAATATATAGCCATAGTTGCTAAATTATTAAAAGACAACAAAACAATGTAGTCAAAAAGTTGAATGATAACCTGAGAAGCAAGCAAGATGAAGTAGGACATTACAGTTATGACACATGTCGATCGTTGATGACCCAACTGCACGTAAAAGTCGTAGCCAACTACCTAAAGAAGCCTGATTATCCTATACTATTCCTTCCCTCCAATTGCAGTGGTCCTATCAGGCAATTTGTCTCATTTCGCGTCAGACCTAAAATTTCGCGTTTTTTCATATTTTGCACAGTGGCTACTCAGTTTTAAACATAGAAGTTAAAATGTAAATCCAGAATGACAGGTTGTATTATGATTAGTACCCAATTACAGGGTTCATACACAATTTTCCAAATCAAATTCCCGACTTTTTCAAATATTTCCCCAGAATATATTAAAATGCATAATTTACATGTATTACAATTAAAAGTATACAAATTGAAATTTACAAATAAAAATGTATCAAATGCAGCTGTCTCGTTTTTATAGCCACGCAGTGCATATTGAAAAACATTCATCGCTTATTGTGGAAGTGTCTGCGTTTAATGAAATTGTTAAAGTGTGTGTGCAATAATTAAAATAATAAATAAGAGTCGTTTCATTATTAGAAAATTTTTAAATTCATATTAATGTCTTGATAAAAGCAGGCTAGTCATGAGTTTCATATTTTGTTACTTCAAAAATACATTCTTGTCTAGATAAAAAACAGCAGATATATTGGATTAAAAGTCGATAACAGTCGTTTCGTATTGAAAGTAACAGTCGATTTAAGGTTACAAAAATGTTAACTATATTATGATATTTCACCTCTGCAAAAAAAATATTCCTATATAATAACGAATTCTGATTGTCGAAAGTGTTTTCCAAGACAATTTTGTTTGTTGCGTCAATATTGTGAATATATTGTAAATTGCGCCAGTATTGTGGTCTAATCAAACAGAGAAAAAAGATAACTTATATATTATGACGAGTTTCAATACAAAAAGGAGAGACAATGTATGACAGACTAGAACTAGTTTCCTGGGAGTAACCCTCGATAGGGGATTGTCTTTCTTTGAACACTCTAAACGCGCCAAAAAGAAAGCCAATACCAGATGCAGACAACTTCAATCATTGACTGGTCGCGACTGGGGAAGTGATGAAAGAACACTCCGACGAATCTACATTACGTACATCCGCCCAGTTCTCGAATATGCAGGAGGTGGATGGATGACCACAGCATCCAAATCAGCTATCCAAAACCTCCAAAGAGTCCAAAATAGAGCTGCTAGAATCATTACGGGTTGCTGCCAAGGTACTTATGCTCCGGAAGTTGAGATTGAAGCTAATCTAGAGCCAATTTTTATCAGAGGACAAACAAAAGCTGCAATGTTGTATGAGAAAGCTATGAGAAGACAAAACCAGGACCCCCTTTCAACCGCTGCAAATAGGAACTCTAAATGCCGCTTGAAGACTGCCAAAGGCTGGAGAGAAGAAGGTAAACGCTTAGCTG
>JAUZND010000322.1:0-14231 GCA_034780555.1 Coelogynopora nodosa | reverse complement strand
AGGATTATCTGAACTTTGGCTCAGATTTAATAAATTGAATAAAACTTGCTGTCATCTACTTGAAATAAAATGCCATCATTCACGATAAGAAGCGCAGGCGAAGAAATCGTGTCCAGTAAGTCTGATCTTCTGTTTGTGTATATAACGTGATCAACAGGAAATGTTTGTAATACAACGCTTCATAATAGATGTGTGCTGTGAAATATTAGCGGGAGAGAGAGAAAGAGAGAGAAGATGGGAGGTACTTCTGTGGTAGAAGATGACATCGCAACTTTCTTTGCACTGAGGTCATTTAGCGAACAAAAGATAGCAAATGAGGGTGTTGTGGTAAGCGTCTTCCGGGAATGGCGAGGATCTAAACTGAGTAATTAAATCAACACTGTTCTTTCTATCGATGAGAAGAAGAGAACAGAGTAACTCACGATTGAATTATTCCGAGATCTGCGGTTCAAATGGGTACCTACCTGGCTAGTGTCCCTTACAGTACTCTGTCATGCACTCTATATAAGCATATTATTATCAAGTCATTTCATTAACTCACTGTCTAATGTTCAGTATGTCACGAAAAGAACTGAAAGAAAAAATCAATGTTATAGATCACGCGGATAACAGTATAGTATAACCTTGTTACGTAATAAAATAATCGATAAACTGTGATTCCATAACTCGAGACAGAATGGATGAATTCAACAGAATGAGCAATTTAATTTTCAAGAAGGAACGGGAGCTTACAATTTTGTCGTGACAACATCTGCAGCTAAATATTTGGCTCGATGTATTAATCGGAATAAGTTCCTATAGAACACACACCGAGAGAGATACAATATATAGAGAGAGAGAGTTGCTAAGGAAGTTGCGCTTATATGCGTCGAATAATATGAAAAAACATCTCATAAGAAGCTTTTAGAGTCACCAACAGTAAATTATAATTGATCAAATTGGACTAAAATGGTCTTTAGGGCAGAATATATTCTTGTCATGTGATTTCATTTCTAATTACAAACTATTTTGCATGGCTGGATCAAACGAAACATTAAACTATTTTTTACGAATCAATATGTGAATAATTATTTTATAAACAAATTATTAATAAATATTACAATACTGAGAATATTTTATATTCTTAAATTCTTCTGTAATTTTTATAAACTTAGTTATTTCAATAAATCAGTTGTTTCGATTCCAGCAGACTATATTTTGAATAAAGATTTAGAAAAGGATTTCTAAAATTTAATAATATATCGCTTACATAATTAGAGTTTTTTTATTGGTTTTTATAGTTTTATATAAGTTTATATATTTAACCACATTTGAAGATAAATAGATAAAAAGTGAAAATATAGATGTAGGGAGATAGAGAGGAAGGTAGAGAAAGAAAATTAGGGAGAAACAGATGGGTAGAGGGAAATGCAGGGAGTTGGAAGAGAACACAATATAAATAAATGGATATAAAGAGTGGAGAATATGGAGGGAGATAGAAAGAGAGAGAAACGGAAAGTAAAGATATAGACAGTGCAAAAAAGAGAGAAAAAGGGGAGTACAAAGAGGTGGAGAGAGTCGAGGAAATGAATAAAGGTTATAGAAATTAAGGTTTTAATAAAAACAACAAAGGTTATGGAAATTAAGGTTTTAAAAAAAACAACAAAGGCTATGGAAATTAAGGTTTTAATAAAAACAACAAATTAAATGGAAAAAGTTCATTATTCATTTCATATTCATTCATTCAATTCTTTCATTTGGAAATTTTAAGTTAATTTAATTAGAAAATTAAAATAGAAAAAAGAACAACTGATAAGCTTGTTGCTGTAAACTTTTTTAATCTTTACATATTTTCGGAGTTCCACTCCATAGACATGTAGTGCAATGAATGCGAATAACAACGAGAGACAAGGTTTAAATAGGTAGTTGTGAAAATCGAAGGAATTAAGTGAGTAGATTAGTAAACATTAAAACGCTAAAATATACTATGACGCAATAAAGCAACACTATACAGCAAAAGAGGCTTATCAGAATTCTTTTTTCTTCTATTTAACATGTTGCAACATGTAGAACCACAATTTTTATGATAAACTAGAGAGATGACAGAGAGAAGAGAGAGATGAATAGTGAGAGAGGGAAAGAGGAGACAGGTAGGGAGCGTGTGAGAGAAAGTGAGTGGCAAAGGCGATAAATCGAATACACTCCGCTATAATAACACAAGAAAAAATACGAAAGAGAAAGTGTTGGAAGTGACGACAACTACGAAAGTTATAATAACATAGTGCTTGCCGCATGCTCATAGAATAGAACAAATTCAGAGAATGTCTGCTGTGGCAAATATTAAACATAGAACATTATTATATATCCATAGGCTAATTCAGAACGATAGAAGGAGGAATAATGACTGAGAACATGAAGTAATGATATTACTGGCATTTATCTGACTCATCTATTGCCGCAAGGGTGAATTAATTATAGATTATTATGTCTGTGCTCAAACAGCCAGTAATCATAGAATTATTTAGCCGCATGGTATACTTATTCAAGAACCAATATGTAGAGAGAGAGAGAGAGAGAGAATATACTCAGAGAAAGGGGGTTTGTCCAAGTGCAGCTGTTCAAATTCCAAACAGTTATTGCATAATATTGCAGCATTAATCAAAACATTAAATTGGCCAACGAAATAGACAACAGACTTGGAATATGGTTGACATGATGTTGGTTGACTTTCTATAATTATGCATATGCATTGATTGAAAGGCGTAAACATTGTAAATTAAACGTATAATAATTTTACAAGAGAAAGTCAGAAATCATTAATAATATGTTTTAATTTAAACCACTAAATGTCGAAGGAAGCCAGGAAAGGAAAAGTGTAGCAGAATGGCTAGTCCTAACCAGACGCAAAGACATTGTTTATATCGTATTAAATCTGCCTTTACGGAGACAATATCAATTTAAATGTTTGGCATAAATTAACTCTCTTACTTATCACACTATCTCTCTCTCGTTAATTTAAAACACTTTGACGGCAATTTCCGAACTCCAAAATGTAGCAAAGCTGGTGATATCAATAATAATTGAACTTTTCCAGATGATTCCAAACTTGTCAATATTGGTAAATCTAACATCCGTGAAGGATAATATTAGTTTATTGGAAATGTGGACCAAACTTTACACGTTTATTATACTAAACTGTATATTAATATAATTAATGTAATAATAGGATTAGTAGACTATTCAAATATCCTATAATATATATAGTGAATGGCAGATCTAATTAAAAGTCGTCCTCTGCTATAATATATGAATGCACTGCTATGCTGTCGCCAGGATAACTACATTGTATATACGATCATAAAGGGAGTAATTAATTCCAAATGTGGACGCTATTTCAGTTCCGCAGTTTGCACACTAAGTCAGACACGGGACTATCATGTTACTTAATAATATAAATAATAGAGTGGAATATTGAATGGCCAGTCTGTGAGGAATGGACCAATGTACATTCCACGCCAGCATTACATTCCAATAATTTATTACCCCTAATAACGGTAAGTATTCCAATCCATCTAGTGTAGGTCAGCACGACTAAGACTGAAATATTAATCGTAGAAAACATATTGTGTGCATTCTAGAGAATTACTTGTTCGATATAAAAATAATACTGAGCCTGCGTGTTAACTGCTGATATCAAGATATATGTGTGTTTTCAACTTTCAAATAAATTAAATAATTAATAAATCGATTTGATATTTTAGATATATTTTATTAAAAATAGCACTTTCACTGTCTTATTTCATTGACATTAATATTATTATATGTATCACGAACCACATTCAGGCGTGTGATTTCTGGACATAGATAGACAAAGACAATGTAATGTTTGCGAGTTGAATGTGTAGGGGATATAATTGGTAAAAAAAGTTGGTTTTATTACCTACAATTGGGTTTTATTACCTACAATGAACATAATTATATGCAGTTAGAACATTATTACAAGAATATAAAAAGATCAATTTGCAATATATTTACGGTACAATTATTCGTCTCACCCGAAAAATACAAAAAAGATACCTTCTTCTATTATAGAATGACATATTTTATATATCAATGTGAACTCACAAAGATGCAAAAACATTCGTACCACAAAATAAACACTACAGCACCAGCAAGTTCCGGGTCGCCCCACCGCCCCCCCCCCCCGCCCCCCTCTCCGAGTCACCCCCCTCCCGTATCCACTCGACCTTCTTTTCCTCGAAAGCCTGAGTCATCGCCAGTTCATTCCGCTCCATCGTATGCCGCAGGTGGATCAACTCTAGCTCCCGGCGCCTCAGGCCAGCTGCCGCCTCTGCCGTCACAGCAGCACCACCACCGCCGTCACCGTTCACGTGGACCCCCGAGTCACTCGGGCTGGGCGTCGTGATGGTGCCACCCGCGATGTTGCTAGTGACAACCTGCTGCGGTTGGTGACGCAGGTAAAACATCGAATTAAAAAGAAAGAAGACACATTGTGAGCCTCAATGTGAAATATTCAAACGACGAAATCGTAGTTATCGCCTACGTGATTTCTTGAAAAATTCGTAATTAATTTGTTTACACTATGTTTTTTCATTATTATTACACTTACATTTCCATAGTGATTATAATAGATGTTACACATTGATGTGTATTATAATAAATAACAAAAAAAAAGTGTGTATTGTTGAAAAATACAGTTGAAAATACATTTTTACTATATATTGTAGTATATGTATTCAACTATGGCTAAATTTTAATTTTTGCTTTTTACTAATTAGCGTTTTACTTCTTGGTACCGGTATGAAGCAGGTTGGCACCTCATTAACTGCCTGTAAAGAAATAAATGAATGACAATTTTTTTCTTTTTATTTTACATTCACCGTAACATTTTATAAGATTACACGTCTAACTCAGTTATTTGCGATCGATGACTCTGTTTTCATTGGTTCCACTTGTATTGATATACCTTCTTGCTAACTGGGTATTAATTTGAAATCAGTACCAATTTGCCACACATTATTTGTCAAATTATAAATTTGGATTTAAACTACAGATTTGGAACAGTATTGGCAGGTGTAGGGGTACCGTATAGTCACTATAAAAAAATTACCTGTAAAATAAAAACAGCATTTCATCTATATAATAAAACTTGTCAACAGAAAAAAATTATTTGAAAACAGACATGAAAAATCATCTTTTCTCCTATTGTTGATAATATAAGTAAAGGTATTTCGCGGCCAATATTTCAGAGAGAGAGTGGCTGAATTAACCAACTTTATCGACCTCTCTATTTATTACCAACTGCCGGCCGTGGCCAGTATAAACAACCCACCTGAGAAGGAGCCCCAGGGGAGATGACCCCATAAGTCGCATACTCGGCATACACCCCAGGGCTGGCCGGATTAGGCACGTGACCTCCCTGCCTGTAGCAGAACCCCCCAGGATAGCCCCCCCCGCCTCCCCCCGGGGACTCCAGAGGCTGCAGTCGAGACTGCGAGCTGGGCGTGCTACTCGAGCTGCTGTGATGATGATGGTGGTGATGCTGAGGCTGCTGGTTGGCAAGGGTGTTGCTACTGGTGCTGTTGCTATAGTAGGCCAGGTTTCCCTGGAGATGTTGCGGATGCTAATGGTGCTGTTGCTGGGGCGAGTGTGGTGAGTAGTGGTAGTGGAGGTGGTTGGTGGGTGGTGGTGGGGAGGAGGTGTCCAGGGGGGAGGTTGTTTGCTGTGGCGGCTGTTGACTGAGGGGGGTTGGCTTGAAGACGTGCGGTTTGAGAACCAGCTTCCCGCTCGCCTGAAAAAAAGATTGACAGATATAGTTAAAGAAAACTCTTTCACAATTAAAACCAAAGAACCCCACTGCAAAAGTTTGTTTAAAAATTGTAATCAAGAATAACAGTACAATTGAGTATTACCGAAGAGATAATATATAATATATAAAATTATTACTGGTTCTAGAAAGCCTTTACATGATCAAAACATCTCATAAATTTGACAATAAATAAAAACATAATAATTTCGCACTGTAACAATTACGATTTTTATCGATTTTTAAACGTTATCTAATTGTCATAATTTTAGAATAGCCTATTGAGTTAACCATAATAGTTATATGGATATATAAATAGCGCATTTATCAAAGGATATATTTATCTATATATTATTATATATATGTATATATTTTTATTTATAGATTAAAAAATATATATATATAGGCTAACTTCATAATTTTAGAATTGATAAAAATTAACTGACAGTAAATGTGCATCGCTACTTCAAGTCAATCGAGTAGATTGATACGGTCAATTAGAAAAATAACCCACTACATTAATTTGTTTACTATTCAATGTTGGATAATTTTCAACCGGAGTAATTTAACTAAACTCAAAATATAATTAAATATTCGATGAGGTACACTGTTAATCCAGAGATATATCTTCAGCTGAATGTCCAGAAAACCACAGGAAGAGACTGCAGAGAAAGAAGAAGCCGAAACATGTAACTGACAAAGCCAATTAGTTTATAATTGCACTAACCTCTCCACCAAAACTTGAACATTAGAATAATTAAATATCATAACTCCGATATCTTCTGTGAGATAAATGCTGTTTATCTGTAAGTTATTTTAATGTATTTTATAGGAATATTTGCTAACAATGTATATAGTTAATGAAGAGGTATTTTCCAAGAGCTCATTGATTTGGCAAATAAATAATTGGGAAACTAAGATAGTACCGATAATATATAAAATCAATAATTCATTTAAAGTGATACGAAACCACGAGGTATATATTATATTAGAATAAAAAGTATAGGTATTCTGTGCAATGCTTAGTATGACGTTCCTCAATATGACGTATAGTAACTACTTTTTAATATGTTATGCTCTTATACGAGACAGGAGATATTATCTCCCATTATAAATGAATCAATAATTTGGTTTAGGCAGAATAATCTATATAGACTCACCCCGTATATAATAAACTTATACCCTCACATAATCATATAAATATGGAGTATTTGATAAAACATCTCATATTGAAAAGTTTCTCGAGTAATTCAACTAAATTAAAAATCGAATTGTAACGTGTGTGAATCACTTAACTCTAGACATTTATTGAGAGTGGCGAATATATTTTGTTGCCAGTTAAGTCATTAGGAAGCGGTGAATTAAGCTGTAACTGTGGCCTCCATGAGTGGTATAATCTGTTAATTACTTGTCAATGGGTGTGAAAATTTAACACTTTGCTACGGGGATTTGCAGTTGCCAAATAGCCTCAACAAACAACATTAGGTGAAATAATTGGCTTCAGTTCAAAAAGTTTTAACAAGTTGTGCATAATATTTTTAAAAAGTTGAAAATTGGGATTAATTATTTTATATACTTTTGATATTGATAGGAGAAAATCTTGACATATAGGATATATAAACAAAGCATATAATTGCATCCAGACGACTAAAAGGTTTTGTTTATGTTATCTTCTAAAGCTATAAGGGTGTTGTTTCTTATATGAAATAAAATAATTTTTCTTTACATATTTGGATAACGTTCCCGTTGGCAACCCTTTCACATCAAAAGCGACCCTGCCAACACTTTGACAACTCACTATAATTGTTATGCATTTCACGTGATAGCATTTGTACACCAGTCCCTACAACTTATTTAACAAATTACAGTAAAACTGAAAATATTATTAATTAAAAGTCAAAAATTAATATTTTATTCAGATATAGCCATTAATAAGAGGTTGTGGGTGTATCAAATTTGCAGCTACAGTTAAAAATGAGGAATCCTATAATCTGGGACATGTACTCAATAGTGTAGACTTATAAAAAAGTAATAAAAACAAGAAATGTGACACAAAAGCTTTAACAATATTAATTAAATAGTTTTTCGTATTTTTTAAAAATGTTCAAACTATATTTTGTCCAGGTGGGGCATGAGTAAAAGAAGAGGTACACCTAGACTCAGAGCTTAATTGCTCCTTTATCCAGCGAAATAAACGACATCCGAGCAAATGCATTCAGACAGCATTCCTCTCCTTTTCTAGCAATATATAACTCTGTCAATACAGTGGTGGAACAGACAATAAAAAGTGTGGGCTCCTCCCACTAGGATTACGCGCTTGAGCTGAACTCTCGTCTGATTCACGAGTAGTAAAGGAGAATTTCCGTCGACTCAGATCGACTCATTCAGCAGGATTACACAATCAACTGAGAGCCTCACTGTCCATATACACAATCTATACATAATAATACGCAGAACACGATCGTACGTTTTATCTGCTTCAGTCAGGCGGATTGGGAGAATTTCTTATAGATGACTTAATCATTTCAAAAGGAACTAATAAGGTAACTTTGTTTACGTCTGACCTGAGGTGTATACGAGCCGTGTGAATGTTTCAATTGTAATAAATAAAGCGTCAATTAAATTAGCCGCATCCCCCCAGGATAGAAGTTGACCAGTCTAGAACAGACATCCTGTATAGTTGGCCTCCATACGTGAGAAAATAGTAGGGAACGAGTTAATTGTTATATTCACAAGAATGCTGTCTTAACAAGAAGGCATGCGCTAGGAAACTTTTCAAAGTTTACATTTATTAGGTGAATTTGTACTATTAACTGTAGAATATTATAATATCAATAATAAGAAAAGCTAGCTATATAGATAATGCACACTAAACATGAATTCAGATGGTTGGCAGTTAGAAAATGGCTATATAGATGTAGCCTACCCATGGGGATTAATAGTGAACGGTTAGACTTAAATCATAAATCATAAGGTCGATGGTTCGAAACTGTCTATATAATAAATTTTGAAAATAAACTCTTAATTCTGTTGATATAGCAAATTTAACTTCTATAGGTAAAAGATTGGTGGTTCAAAATAGAAGGTCATTGTGCACTTATGGCAACAGTAAATTAGTATACACTACTTTACAGTAAAAGCCTATTAATTCTATAATTACATATACACATAATATATGACCTATATAAATGAAAAACTAATGTCTTCATATAAATGTAAACAATTGTCTAAATAATATTTAGTGTCAATAAAAAAAAGTATTTGCTTTTATTTTAGCATATAATACCGGTGGCGGTGTATTCAGACATCATTTCAAAAGATACAAATGATGCTGCTTGTTTAAATCGATATAGACGTATAAAACTAAGAAGTATTCTATAAAATAACACAAAAGAGGTATAAAACATCAAGTATAACGTTAAATTACAAACAAATACATACTAAATTTTTTTATGGAAACGCAAATGAAATTTACTGTTATAAACATGCATGAACCGAACCAATATTATAGCCTACTTCCTTAAAGCATATAATTATAGATGCAGTCGGTAAATTAATAGTCAACTAACTCTGTTTAAACACAAAGCAATCATTCGAAATAATAGTTGCTCAAATGAGCTTTCGCTACACATTATAGCTATACAAGCGCAGTCTCAATAGCTGAACTCAAAATACGTAATAAAACGGGAAAAAGGACCAACAACAAAGATTTTTAAAATAATCTAGTCTAGACTATAGTACCAGTTTTATCTTTACTGCCGAATATTTTGAAGATTTTTCGATACAAGAAATAGGATTGAACGTATTATCGGTCTTGTCGAAACCGTTGTAACTGTCGAGAAAAATTATAATCCAGGAACATAGTCAAGCAAAAAGTCCGATAAAACCTAAACTTCCAATCATGCGAACATCGCATTTCTTACACAAACAATACTGAACAGGATTTCTAACAGATTATTTAGACTTCGAATAGTCTTTTCAACCGAATTGTTGGTAAATAGAAGATTTCATCTTGAATATTGAATGCGCTCATTGCACTCGAGTAAGACAGAACTATAGAATATACATACATATATATAGATATAATAGGCCTATATAAGACTCAGTCACTGCCTCAGGTTATAATAACAATAAATCAATAAGACAGGAACGGCGCAGTGAATTTTGTTGTATTTCTTAATTTCAAGATTAAGATGCAGTTATACATTCTGAACTTTTAATTAATTTAAAATATCTTACTTAACTTTATAATATACGATATATCGCTTCAAATGGTTGCCTATATAAAATAGATTATTTTAAACTGGAGGGATAATAGCTATAAAAAATAATGTTGAAAGATATATGAGTACAATAATGAAATCTGTTTCGTAATAAGTTTAATATTAATATGACTTTTTACTCACCAACAAATATATCTATTTTAAATAAATCGATATCATAGCATCTCCTGACTATAATAGTGAAACATTCTATAAATGAACCAAAGGTATAAAAATCACATCATTTGATATGTAATGCAATATAGTTAACAATTAAAAAAGCATAACTACATCTTAGCTACCGCTCAGCATGTAGAATGGAATTAAGTTAAGTATAGTACTAGGCATATACTAATAGCATTTTACTTAACTAAAACATCTAGTTTCAAACAATTAAAAATAACTTACGAACAACACAATTTGTCACAAATGAAGCAACTCAAGATAAATCTTGGAAGATGGAATTATACGATGAAGGTGCCTGTGTGGACGTCAATAGTACCTTCAACAATATTATAATACGAGTTATATAGTAAAGACCACAATTATGTAGTATACATCCATTGTGGGTCACGCCGTACACAGGATCAGAGGTAGCCACAAAGTGAACCTCGAACATGAAAGACTAACTGACACATCTGGTGGATATGTAGAGCGACAGAGTTCTGTACAGAGTATAGATGATATACCACACGTTAAGAATGTTGTACGACTCGCATATATATACAGATATATATTATGTAAGGTACCACCCGACTAATGTAAGACATAAAACAGTATATTATATAGCCTGCAAAAACTCGAAACAGCAAAGCTTTTACTAATGAGATCACGAAATGCAGGAAAAGTGTGAACGCGAGATTGATAGTAAGGTTTGGCTGCATAGTTGGTGCGAAAGAATTGTGCGCACATGTTGAAGATAAGTCGGACGATTTTTTATACTGAACATGTTGCCTCGATTTGGTTGTATTTAATTATACTATATATAGTATAAAACTTATAGAAATCACGACGAGTGCTGGGCAAATATGAAGGGACAAAATCAAAAAAAGTGCAAACTAGTTTTATTTAACAAAATCGTTACCGGATTAATCATATAGTTTGATATAAAAGCATGATGAATGTAATAAAATCAAATAGTTTTGTATTGTGTTCGTATATAATCGTACCTATAATAAATTATTTAAAAGAATAGATAAAATAAACATGAGCTCTTATTTGAAAGAAAATTAAATGTTACAACATGATAGTGACACTCGTTTATAAAATATAATAATTCAATATTTACAGTTGATATCAGATTTAACAAGTTTATACAGAAAGAAATAAAATATTCTGAACTAGTTTGACAAGTTAAACGAACACTGGTTGTACTCAACAAAACTAAACTGCATAACGTCATGCAACAGAATTCCCAATAAAGTCATACAATTTGAAAGGCATACAAATATTGGTATAAAAAACTATGGTATACTATAACCACATAAAATATCGCAGACCAATAAATCTGCATGATTAGTAGAATATGGATAAATATAGGGTATTATAGTATACTAAGTCAATCTAAAATGACATTAGCAACGATCAAAGTGCTGCATGTATGTGATTAATTTCATTACATGTCAGTTAATAACAATTGAATGCGTGTTAAGATGCCAATAATTGTGTACATCAAGGAATAATACACAATAAGTGGATGATGGACTACTTATATATAGTTATACACATACTTTTTACAGTAAGATTTAGTCATTCTAATTGTTTGGTATGATTGGAAATTACAAAAATAATCGGTAAGAAAAACATAGACCTAAATAATCCAATAAGACCCCCTTTTAAAAGGTGTCAAAAAATATCTGATTTACTTTATAATATCTAATTTTACTTATATCTGATTTACTTTGTAATTTACTTAAGAAAACATGCTTTCTCGATGTGCGATGTACCTGTGAGTCATTTGTTTCAACTAAATGAAATTGTTTAATTAAAGCTGAATTCCTGAAGGATTTACCAGTAACAAACAATAACTAAATTTCAGAAACTGCGATGGATATTAAAATATTGATAGCAGAGATGTATGTAATGGGGATCTCAAAGGCTTATTGTGTAGATTTTATCTTAGTGAGATGTTGACAATGAAAATTCTTTATCTAATTTAAAAATGTTGCATTTGACGATTTGATAATTAAAGGTTAATTTTTTAATAGTAATATAAACACACTAAAGCTGTAAAGTATTCGATGTACATTTTATACAACAACTAACTTGTAGACCAACGGTATTCCGAATTTCACTTAAAAATGGTTCTCATGCATTTTTTAAATTAAATTTGACTGTAATTAAATAATTATTAAAAATATATTTTAACTAACAAAAGATTCAAATATAATACTATTTATTCAATGCAAATGTCTACTTAGCTGTTAATATAATTTTCCCTTCAATTTTCAAAGAGAAAAAAATTCACTGATTCAAGATAATCTTCTGATATGAAACCCATTCTATAATACCTTCACCGGAATGAATTCATCATGCAGAATATGCACAGGGCACATAGTTTATCCGTATTATACGGTTTCCTCTAGATAAGATAATATTATATTTCTCTGGGATATTGACAAAAAGAGTAAAAACCTCGCATTTCCCCCCCCCCCCCCATAGCTTAACCTCAAATGTAGTCGATCACAGTTCACAAGTTTTCTTCTGGATTGTTTGATCGTACTATAGAAGACAGATTCACAAGTACGTTTTAGCCTAACTGGGGAGTACCTACATAACACTGACGATAAACTTGGTCATAAGTTCTTGTTCCTAGACAAACAAACAGAGCATCAACTGCTGGTACTATCATAACCCTTGATATAAAAACCGGTTTTTGCAGTGTAAGAAATGCTTATTTTTCTTAACTGGATGTGGAACAAGAACTAGGATAGAATACTACATAGAATAAAGTAACCTGTTTATAATGAAAGGATGCCTATTACACATATCCGCCTTAGTGTCAATAGCATATTATTAAATATGAACGAAGATTTCAACTATACATATATTTATGGCCGCAGCAAAATAGATAAAAGTCATGTTTTGCAAGTACAGTAATAAAAGTTAAATCAATTGCTACTTCATTTCAAATAAAAGTGGTCGTCGCGTATATACAGTACTGGAGTGTTATGTTGAATTGATATATATTTAACTATATAATAAAAATAAAAATGTAATTATATATTATCTAAACAAAAATTTGGTCTGAATATTATTCTTCTCGACTTGGGAAAATAAAAAAAGATATTCAATTATAGACGATATAAGCATCAATTAATTAGTATTTAAAAATATTAAAATTATAATATACATAACAAATTCACAAAAAAAACTACTTATTGGATTCATTTTTCTTTTAGCAACGCGATTCTCTATATATTTTAAACTTCGGCATCGGTCGAGTTCACCTTTCTGTACTTTGTTTCTCCACATATTTGTGTATGCTAATTGCATAACTAAATAAATTATGTCTGAACGTATCGCTCAAGACGATTGACTTGAAACTGTAAAACACATTTATTAGAGCTAATACTTTGTCGTCGATTCATAAAATAAAATAAGAACTACTTTTACACATTTTCGGAAAAAATAAAAGGTGTTATTTCTAGAGAGAAAAAAACACTTATCAATAATTTTTGCTACACGCAAACCTTCGAATTTAAATAATTATAATAATTTTTGAAATAATAATTTGACTTTTTGGTAACGAAACAATTGTTTATTTATATTTTAATCTTCAAAATTGATTAATTTATACAATATCACATCGAAAACTTAAATAATGGTGATCCAAAACTATGTTTCGCTTGGTGTGATTATTCTAATCTACGTCCACCCAGAACGTCACACGAAATACATCCAACTCCAACTCTCACCTGCTGCAGTATCCCACTCTGGGCCAACATGGGCGGATCACTCTCCGAGGCAAGACTGATGTTGTCGATGCTAAGAGAGCGCAGCACCGCCGCCCCCCCCTCACCTGACGCCGGGAACGAGCCGCCAGGGTGATAATGATGCTGAGAAGTGGCAGGATGATTATTAACCGCATAGGGTGGCGGCATCGGCTGTCCGAGAGAGGCCAGCGCCATGGCATCGTTGGGGGGCAGCGCCCGCCCAGTTGT